>JZKD02S2248359.1:1070333-1084871 GCA_000966675.3 Picea glauca
GCCACAGGTTAATCGCGTTGCCAACAGGTTCCGCACAAATTAACAAACAAAAAAAAAAAAAACTATTAACCTGTATTGCAATTAACCTCTAATATCACCCCGCTCTCTTTGTCATCAATAAATCTATAATTGTATTACTATTTAAAAGTGGAATAAGAAGGTTGAAAGCACTTATGTGTGGGAAGTGTGTGTAAACCCGTTGGGGTACTGAACAGGCTCATTGGCAGCGGGTAAATGCACACATGATACCAAGACAACTTTGTCAGGGTACTGAATAGGCCTACTGGCAATGAAGCAATATCGGGTTGAGAGTTAGCACGTATATGTTTTTAAATTAACTTTTATGGAAGCATACATCATGTGGATACAACTATTAGATGAGATTAAAGCATTTGAGTGGGTGAAATGACATTCCTGTCGAGGCTATGGATGCCTGCTGACAGCAGTGGCTTTGTCAATGGTATTGAAGTTCTTTTATAAACATCGTGACTCTTTGATTAAGACATTATTTCAGGTTATAATCCCTTGCAAAGAAAATTCTATTGTCTGGTTATAACATTGAACTTATCCTAATACTATATGGTCTCAGAGTGAATTTATTTTAGGGAGATTAAATAGTTTAATAAGCCTTATTCTTTTCTTCCTGAGATGAAATCTTACCAGATCAGAGATAACTGCTTCACCCAGTTTGTCGCCATTTGTTAGGCCCCAACAACTCCCCCTAAATTTTTACAAAATTTAAAGGGCCCCTATTAGAATCTTGATAATTATGATGAGCTACAGAATCAACATTTTCAAATAGTTCCATACCTTGGCTTGATTTGGGAAAATCTTAAGACATTCACTATAGTATGAGACATTCATTACAAGAGTATATGTCAAAATTTAGAAACGAGCATAGAAATCTCAATCTAAACAAAAACGTTAATTTTTATCAACTGTCTACTTTCGTTTAAATTAAGATTATGTGTTCTTTCTTTTGCTCATTAACAAGTTTGACTATTTTGAATAATGTGTCCAATACTTCATCAAATAATATCTTGGTTCATTTCTCATTTTCACAAAATCATTTGGTGATATTAATTAATTAAATTCTTTTTTTTTTTCATTTTGCATCTCATTTAAAAATAAAAATAATAATAATAAATAAAAAAGAATTATCTATTATTTGTTTGATTTTGTAAAAAACCAAAATTAATATTTTTCTCTTCTCCATTAACTTAAGATTCTAGAATTTTAAGATCATATTTGAAATGAAATTATAAACAATGTTTGTTTATAAATTATAGTTAGTTTAAAATCATTTTTGATTTTATTGTTCTAGATTTTGTTTTATTCACAATTTTTAGGTTATTAATTTAGTTTTTTTTTTGTTTCACAGGTTTCTATTATCAAATATTTGATACAGATCTGATCATGGCTTGATTTTATTTTCCAAATGCGTTCAAGATGATTGATCCAAAAATAATGTTGGATTGCTACAAATAATTTTATGAGCAACAACAGATAAAATTTGGAAAGACGTCAAGATCAGAAAGGTAATTTTGTAGGACTGATTTCAGCCAAACCGTGAGTAATTTGAAGAAACGGTTGAAAACCCAGAACCCAAATGGACCCATTTACCTTTCGAGCATAAATTTTTCCAAAACAATGCACAATTTGAGAGATATTGATGTCTCTTTACGAGACAAATTTCAGGTGGCGAAAATTAATAGTGACGCCCATACTATTCATTCATTGTATAAATATATGAGAAATTTCAGAGCCATAGAGATCCAAAAATTTGGAGAGGAGGATTTTTATCCTTTCTCTTTTGTATATTATTTATTTTGTAAACTTTTCTTCTTTTCAAATGGAGTAACGGATGGTTGGAATCTTTGGGAGAATGGACGAGTATTTTCAAAGAAGAATATGGAATTCCATGTTGCTTAATGACTTTTGTCCTGTGAGTAAAATGGTTTTATTTTCATTATAATAACTTCATATTCTTTGAATAATTGATTACGCATTGATTTAAATTAGCTTTAGTCTATTTTATCAATACATGGTTAATTTTTATCATTTATGTATTAATTTTTTCAATCTTTAAGAGTAGATTATCTTAAAAATTCTTCCAGGACTACAATATGGGCATGTGATTTTGAGAAAGAATATGGGAAAGCAATTCATCTTTGGATTTAGACCTATGTGATGCTTATTCCATTTCGTTCTTTCATTATTGTTGTATTATGAAAATGCTATTATGATTGATTTTAGCTTTAGCTTGTCATCATATGGTGTTTTCATACTGTTAAATGTTATATGTTGTCCATAATTTCTTATTCCATTTTTTATGTGTGATTGATTTATTATTTGATCATTTTTGAATTTATTCCTAATGTTAAATGATGGATAAAATCAATACTCATAATTGAGTTTTCTCTCGTTCTTAGTTATTGATTATTTTAAGATCACATGATTTTTAATTAGTTGTCTTTCTGTTGTTATTAATTTACTCCAATATCAAATACTTCTTTGAATGTATTTTGGAAGTGCTAGTATTGTTTTGTTATAGGTTTCCCTTAACAATAGTACAGGCAGGATTTCGTAAAACACAGGAAGATAAACTCATTTGATTGATCAATTAGAGGTTAGTAGATGTAATCTTTTCTTTTATTTAGAATTGTTTATGAATGAAACAATGATTACATTAATTATCTTTGACTGTTTTTGTGTGACTGTTTCAATCGTATTCATTTAGTATTTATTTGTTTAATATCTTAAAAAAAACCAAAAAGAAGTGTTGTTCATATTTGATTCAGAAACCTTATCAAAGAATCATTTTCGCAAGATTTCATGCAAACCTTGTAACCTATATATATTGTTTATATTCACATTTATTTTTTCAAAAACATTAGTCAGTAATATATCATTTGTTGGAATCATAGATTTTAGATTAGTTTCCTTTCTTTTATTATTTTTAGGACTTTAGTTGGCTAATAGAGCCATTAAACCCGTCAGAATAGGTTACACCAAACAACTTGGGTTATTTAGACAACTCCGGATTAGATATATTCTTCGAATTGACCGATGATCATTTTCGCCCGTCAACAGATCCTTCTGGATCTATGGAAAGAGATCCCTTCTCCTGCAAATACTCTTTAAATTTTAACCATTTAAACATATGTGAGTACATACCTTTGATGGCATTTGCAGGTAGTGGCTCCATCTGGCAGCAACGATAATCATTACCAACTCTTAAAAACTTCAAGGGTGTTTGCAACTGGTGCTATGGATGCAACTGATACTGCAACTGCAACTGGTTATGAGACTTCAACTGCAACTACAACTTAGGGTTTTATGAGGAAACCCTAATTTTTCAAACTTCAAAATTTGAAATTCTGATCCAGAGGATAGATGCGTTGAGCTGAGGCGAGTAAGCTGGTGCAGTCAAATTTATGAAAATCCAACTTTTACCCCTTCAAACTTGATCTGCAGATTTCTGGACTGGTGCTTCTGGTACTTATGGTACTCTGGTACTTCTGGTACTCTGGTTTTCTGGTACTTCTGGTACTTTGTGAAACTAGGGTTTCACTTTCCAGGAGATCTAGCCACTGACAAGTTGCACTGAAGGTGCCAAAATGATCCTTGGGGGAGGGCACACTTTTCTAGATGGTTTTAGGACTGAAATACCTTTCCAACAAAAATCCCTAATTTGGATGTACGACAATGGTGACGTTTTTCACTTTTCTCTTGTGAAAGATGCTCTCTTTAGCTTGGCTTTGATACCATGTTAATGTTTAAGCCATTATTATAGTTCTTTGCATTTCAATGAATAAAAACAACATAAGATAGGAACACTGAAAAATACACAATCACAAGAGACAAATCATTTATCCTGGGAAACCCTCATGGGGCAGAAAACCAAACAAAACTTCCTTAATATAGATAGCCAATACAATGCCAAGAGATAAATCAAACAAGTATAGAATGTCCTCTCCCAAAGATGTGCCTCTCTCTCTCTCTTTCTTGTCCAACTGTAGCTCCGAAACTTGTCTCTCAATGAACAAGTGAGTGTGTATCTAAGTGAGGTGCTAGCCTCCTTATTTATTCAAGACTGGCACGTGTGGGAGTGTCGTTTCACTGGCAGGAATGAATTCTTCTCCTGGGTGGTTATAACCACCTTTATTATATTCTAGGGCCTCTTTGATATATTTTGGGGCTGACTTCTCTTTTTGCCTATTACAATTACATTATGACCAATCTGCAAAAGGGGATTTGGTCCTTTTACAATATCTGACATGATCAATCCACAATGGGGATTGATCCAATGAATAATATATCAAATAATAATAAGAATACAATTTGCAGTTACATTATTTCAACAACAGCAAGGGACCAAGTCGATATGGACGCCCTCGATACAATCCGTCCAAGCCACAACACAAGAAGGGAAACGAGAAGACGAAGAAGGAAATAGGAAAATGGTGTGAGTACCGTAAAATTCCTTGGCATAACACTGATGAATGTCACTCCAAGCAGTCCCTCATGGCCGAGATGAAGGCTTTCGAGTCAAAGGTCGATTATGATTCCGAGTCAAATCCTAAAGGAGGAAAGCAGATTATCGATGTTGAACCCAGTGCCACGGTCTCTACCACTAAAGTCCAACTAAGCAAACCAAAAGAAACAGAGGAAGGGGAACGCCTCTTTCACTCGTAGATGTGGGTCAAGGGGGCTTCGATTCATTTCATTGTAGACAGCGGTAGTTAGAAGAACCTGATTTCAGCAGAGGTCGTCAAGCAGCTAGACCTGCTAATGACACCGCACCCACAACCCTACACCATTAGCTATCTTTGTCAAGGAAGAGATCTTTGTGTTAGCCAATAGTGTCGTCTTCCCTACGACATCAAGCCTTTCAAAGATGAGGTATTGTGTGATATTTCTCCCCTTGAAGTTTGTGATGTTCTTTTTGAACAACCATATTTGTGGAAGCGTCATGTTGTGTATGAGTTTAGACCCCACAGTGTTATTATTACTTTTGGTATACAATTGTACAGGATCAAAAAGGTGGCACCACCTATTTCTATTTCTTTAATATCTGCTAAGCAATGCAGTAAGGGCATTTCACAGAATGGGAAGTTCCTCTTCTTCATGATCCATGCTCACAGTAAGCAGTAGGTCGTCACCACATCTGTGGCCTCTACACAATGCCTCTCTTTGCAACAGAAGCAAGTGGATGGGATCGTGGAAGAATACATAGACATCTTCAACTCATCTACAGGGGTACTGACACACTGCCAAGTAAAGCATCCAATTGATCTGACCCCCAACGCACCTCTACCTAATGGACTAGTCTATTGATGCTCGTTGATGGAGAATGATGAAATCAATTGTCAGATCCAAGAGCTTCTTCAAAAGGGGAACATCAGACCCATATCCTCCCCTTGCGAAAGCCCGATTGTACTGGTGCAAAAGAAGGATGGGACTTGATGACTCTGCATTGATTATAGATATGTTGAGTACTCAACACACCCTAAAAAATCTATGTCCATTTCTACTTTTTGGGTACCACTTGATCCTTTGCACTGTTTGTTTCCACTTCAGTATGAAACTGCTGCATGTACTTATCTTTTGTGTTTTCATGTTTGAATTGTTTAAAGTCTTATTGAACATATAAAGAATCATCTTAACTTTAAAAGGGACTTAACAACTGCTCAAGAAATCAACAGTCTAAAGTTTTCCCCAATACGCTTAGGAAATTTGGCATCGGGAAAGATTAAAAGTGACAAAAATCGCTTGAGAAGTTCAAAGCAGTCGAGCACTGAATATCACTAGCGTCAGTAGAAGGAGGTCTCCCCTCCCTGCGAATAAACTCCACTAAAGATATTGTCGATGACTGATTCGTCTGGCATCGACATAAAAATGAAAAGAGTAAGTGTTGCACAAGGAGAGGAATGGTATCGCCGATCGCCGACTGCCGAAACAATTTTGACGTCAGATATTTACAAAAAATATAATACATGAAGAAAAATACGCACAAATTTTCCGTTTGAACGCCGATCCCCGACGCCATCCCAACATCGACAGTTGCAACATCTAGCTCTTTAGGCGCATTCAACGTGAGTGAAGTCCCCAAGTGAAATCGTTACCCACTAGCCGAGTTCTAGGTTTTATGTTTTAAAATATTTTAATAACCCCGAGTCAGTAACGCCACATCAACATCAATCGACATTGAAAGTTTTAAAAGGAACATATCAACTAACATAGAAAGAAACTCAGAACAATGATAGTTATAAAATCTCATAATTTGCAAGAAACTTAGATAAAAAACACGGTAGATTTACATACGAAGAGGGAACATGATACATTCAAAACAATTTCAAATTTTCATATAATTAAAGCTCCTGTGAAGCTTAGGTTACGTACAAATAAACACCACCGACACCTTAACTAACCAACCCGGTTACAGTGAGAATATGAAAAACCTTACAACAAAAAAGAAAACTATCAAGTGTCACTTCAGAAAATTCAAAGTAAGAGCCCACCCATTATGTATCCCATGCACACGGACCTTCTCCCAGACTACTCCTTGTGCCTTGTAGTATTTTCATTTTTCTCCTTCCTCGTCATCCTCTATGCCTCACGCAGCTGCACAATCATATCTTGTGCTTCCCGAAGCTGTGTCTTGAGACAATATGTGCTTCATTCACAACCCTGTGGTGTCGATACCTCCTGGTTCTTCGCCGCCAACTGTCTCCGCAATTATCTATTTTCTTGGTAAAGTTCGGCTATGGAAAGTTGGGCCCGCTCTAGCTACTGTATAGGACTCCCAACGGGAGAACCTGGGGTCTTTACCTTTCCCCTTCATCTCCTTCTTCCTTGACTGGTAGTCTCGATAGGCTTCAACCAGATAGTGTGCATCGTAAAATCGTCAACGACCGGGTGTGCACTCAGCTCAGTTGGGAGGCGGTCTTATCCTTCTTTTTCCTTATTTTTTCTAGGCCTTCCTCTCCTCTGCGGTGTCTTCTCCTGAGAGGGAAGGACCCCCAACATATGTCCTTCATATGTATTTCTCTCCACTCCCACCTTCGCTTGAGACGCTGATACTGTTTTTGAGAAAAGGTAGGTACCTCCTGTTGAAGCTTCAGGGACACTTGATGCCAATAAGAAAGAGTCCCAGGCACGTTGGGGCTCATACCTGGCACTCCGGCTACCTTGCAAACCCCGTCCCTTGTTTAAGGGGGATCCCATAGTGCAACAATGTATTGGCTTAAATGTCTGCGGATGAGTAAATACTATGACATAGAGTTATACCAGAGTTAGACTCGCAAGACCAACGTTACCGATGTATAAACTTGGTTGTGGCCTAGAATTCCCCACAGAGCCCCTAGAATTTATAGAGGAATGAGGAAGCAAACCAAAACGTGCCAAAGAACACTCATGCCTCGCGAAAGGATGCCTTTAATATTTAATGTGTCACAACTGCTCGATAGATGTAATCCATAATGCATGAAACATCGTCGATCAGAGTTGCAAGGAATATACAGTACGATCATTCTAATCTCTTTACACTCCCCAACTTCCATTTTTAACGAATGATAGTTGACACACTTGGTGATACGGCTTCTGGTGGAATCACTTGCCTCAACCTGAGGCATTTAATGAAATTCCTTATTACAGTATCCGACCTTCTGGGAGCGTATGCGCACATGTTCAACTCTAGCATCCTTTCCCAGTCCCAAGGGTCAAGCAGCTACTGTGACGGTTCTGACACTCATATCCATCGTACCTGATTTTCCATGCCATGGCGTGCTGACGTAACTCATTTAAACTGAAGAGGAGAGGCAATGTGGACAAGGACATCACAGGTCATTCAAAGGGGTGACTGGATCACATAAGTATTAAATGGTCAAGAATAACGAGCTCCACAGTTACGCATCGGTCTATTCGATTTTGTTTGTATCATACTATGTGTTACCTAATCACTAAAATACCTCAATCCTGATTGCAGGAAAGATCCTCCCGACTACCGAACAATTTTTTCTCCGTGACCTCATCGAAGAACTCGAAAGAAACATCGAAGAAAAATCAATAGAGCAATAAAGGATATTAGAGTCCCCGAGTTTAGTACCCCCGACAACTTCGTCGACCTGAGCAACATAGTTGAGTCGCATGCCAAACAAGATTCACTATGTACCAAAGAACTCACAAAGATGACCGACGCAAGACTAGGGCAAGTGCAACGATTTGTAGAACATCAAATCAAAGCCCGAACCATGCTACAACAATTGAACTCCAGTCTTGTAAAGTACCGGGCACATGCAGTGGATATCAGGGGGATATATGCGGCTCCAATGGAATAACACAGATTTCCATGGGTCCAAACTTGTGAAGAACTGTTTATTAGTTGGTCCGAATATGAGAGAACTCACCCTTTTCAAGAGATATATTGGGTTGACTGTTAAAGAAACTGTTAGAATATGATGCCACGTGGCGATTTTTTGTTTTTCTTAAACTGCACTTAGCCGTTAATTTTAATTAAACTTTATATTATAAATAAAGACATCGACCAATTAGTGAAAGGTCGATGGTTGTTGTAAGAAATCCTTCTTTTTGGTTGTTAAGAATTATTTTGAAGCTGCTATGAAAGGAGAAGTCCTTCTAGACCAAAGACATGCTAGTTTCATCAAATGCATGTGATTGGACTTGGAGAAGAACTACTTCCTATCATGTTTCATGAATGATGCGACAATGAGTAAGAGCAATTAATTATGTTGTCAAGTTATTTGGTGCAATGTTTTGATGTTCTTTTCTTTAATGATGAAGATGAATCGTCGTGTTATTATGTGATGAATGGTTATGGTAGATGAATTATTTTTCTTGCCATTATCTTATTACATATGTGCTTTATTTATGATAATTAGTTTCTCAGACAGTAATTGGATGCTCACATGGTTGATGTATTAGTACTAGGCATGTGGTATAGAATCATTGTTTGCATGTTTGAGCAGCAGGTTATCCCAATCTTAGCCTCTTCCCCAGTAGTTAAAACATAATCCTGTTTGTTGTCAAGTTGGTTTATACTGGCTTGCATCTCTCATACCAGTCCCACCCAAGAGAAAATATAGAAGAAAATAGTCCTAACTGAAGGAAGAGCCTTCATAAGAAAACACAAATCCCATCGATAATTTGGCCGAATCACAAGATCTAAAGAACCATTCGATATTTAAATGTTGTAGAGTCTAATTGGCCCTCGGTGGTGGGTTTGGTTCCTACTGTTGAATCAAGGTATTTAAGACCCATCAACAGAATTGGCACTAGAAGGAGGGCCTGAGAATGAATGGATGAATATATATTTTATATAGCATTTCAAACAACCTAGTCATTCACAAAAAATCCCACACATGCTGAGTACTCCCGAAGTGCATAACTCACCCTAGCCCAAGGAAGAACCTTTTCACCCTGAAATACCTTACGCCCTTCCTCACAAGGAAGTAAATCAATTCAGAAGAATCACAAGAGCCTACGTTCGATAGATCGGTGCATTGTCCTTGGCTCCCATACTCCCTCGAAGAAAACAACAAAGAAGACCAGTGGTTAGCACTCCCGACGAGGTTTTCGTACACTCTTTAGAAGACTTGATAGATTTCATGATCACCGAAATCGAACACCCTCTGAATCTTATCCTTGAGACGCCAACCGGCGACATCTCTGAGCCAAACTACTTTTCAGAAGATGAAGAGTTCGACTCGGATTTTGAAGATATGGAAGGTAATAATGACCATGAGGAGGAAAGGGAAATACCACTTCAGAACAACCAAACTTGGTTGCTCGAAGATGCCATGGCCATCCGTGGATGAGTACATAATCTTCCTCGGCACCTAGAGAAGATGTTACCCAAGTACGACCCTGAGACTTCAGGTTTTCCTAAATATCATATCAGGAAGTTCATACTCGTGATCAGACTTATGAACATTCAGCATGAAGACGTAGTCTGCAGAATTTTCCCCTACATGTTTAAAAATTCATCTTCCATGTGGTATTTTAATCTGCCAGTAGGATCTATAACTAGTTGGACCAAGTTCCAGAAAGATTTCCTAGATAAATTTGCAGAGGAAACTACTACGAGAGCTCTGATGGATGAGTTGTTCGCAACCACCATGAATCCGAAGGAATGGGTCAAAGATTTAAATCAAATATTCACAACCATATTAAACAAATTCGAGCCCACGACAAGACCAACTCAGGAGCTGCAAATTGAGGTTTATGCTAACGTGCTCCTGGCTTCTATTTCTATGTTTTTAAAAAGAGCCGCTAAGCAAACCCTGGTGGAAAATTTTGAAGATGCCAAGCCAATATAATTTCAGATGAAAGGATGTAAAGAAGGCCAGGAATCCCTAGTAAATAAAGAAGCCCAACACCCTCCCAGGAGAGGAATCCTTTTGACTAGATCGTCAGGGAAACCAAATGAACAGACTCCTGACAAGGGTAATGGAGATATAGAAGATATACAACTCATGGTTAAGAAATTATCAAACGAGATCATAGACATGAAGAGAAATGCAGTAGAGGGAAACCTAGGACAAAGGCCCTATAAGCCTTTCTTTAAAAGAAACCATCCTTTCAAAGCAATTGAACCTCCCCTAGCTAACTTAAATATTGATCTAGGGAATGTTGTGTTTGATTCTTTCTATACTTATCATCAGGAAAACCACTCCAAGACAAACTGTCCTCAATGGGTACATGCCATGAATTTTATGGCCAATCAGTTTCTAGATGAAGTCTCCTTGACCAAGCAATCAAGCATTTTGGTTATGAATAGTGCTAACCAGGAAGAGATTGAACCACCACGAGATACAACCATGATGATATGGGATCCCAACCTGATCATGCCTTCCAACGACCTGTTTGAGTCTCAAAAACAACCCACGAAAGTTTCAGTGGTACAGACACGCAGTAAGGGTCTGCCTAGCTCGAAAGATACCAATGCCACCTAGGCCTCGAAAAGTAAGTTAACTCCCGTTCGCCCGAAAACATCCTTCACTCTCGGTAAAAACCCTACAAGCATTCATACCTAGGAATCGCCCAAACTAGATTACAACGTGGTTGAATATTTGAAGAAGCCAAAGGCTAATATATTAGTTATGGACAGATGCAGGATTCCTCAGTAGAAGGACTTTTTGTTACAATCTTTGAGCTCAATAGAAAACCTAATGATGGGTAATGGTTCGAAAAGAAATCTGTCTCCCAAATATCTGCTGGGCAAACCAACTGTGAACATCTGTTCGGGAGATAGAAAGGAAAATCCTTTTTTCCCACTGTTCCTCTTAACATTTGAAGTCTTCAATAGAAACCTTCACAACTATTTGGTAGATTCTGGAGTGTCTTCCAACGTCATGCCCTTGTTTGTTTGCAAAACATTAAATGCCATTCCTCTCAAGAGTGATAAACATGTCATACAAATAGACAGAACCCAGGTCAAGGTCATAGGAGAACTCAAATATGTGTTGATCAGAATATCGACACACCCCACATTTGTGCAAGTGATTGACATCATTGTAGTAGATATCCTAGAGGCATATGGGCTATTACTAAGTCGAGATTGGTTTGAAAAGATAAATGGGTACTTTATTAAAAACTAGGCACACCTTTGGCTACCAATGAAGGGACGATAGGGAGATATATCTGAAACATATGGTCACTGATCTAGAAATCCCTAACAAACCCTCGTCCACAGATTTACCCATATTGGGCAATTATTCCTGCGATTCCTACTTCAGAAACTTTTCTCCTCTCTTGTTCGATGTTCCTCTTACCCAAAACTCAGAATTGATTTTTCAAAAGATGTCGTCGATACTAACAGGAGACACCCTCTTCTATCAAAACCCCATGCTAGATATTAAAGGACAAAAGATAGGAGGGAGAGAAATGAACAAGGGAAAGGAAAAGGGAAATTGTCGATCACAAATTTGGACCCTCTATTTTGATGGATCTAAATCGCAAGAAGGGTCAGGAGCATGATGCATCCTCATCGATCCTAAAGGTAAACATCATTTCCTATCCTGTAGGCTAGAGTTCAAATGTACTAACAACACTGCTGAATATGAAGCTCTAGTACAAGGATTAAATAAAGCAATTGATTCGAATGTCAAAGAATTGAATGTTTTTGGAGACTCTGAAATTATTATTAGACAAGTAAGAAATATTATACATTGAAATTCTCCTCACCTAAAGAACTATTAGCAGGAGGTACATAGGTTAATAGATCAGTTTGAAGCCTTCAATATTACAACAATCCCCAGAGAAAAGAATATTCTTGCTGACTCCTTGGCCACAACTACTTCCAGGCTGTCGCCTCTGGAGGATTATGAAGCCTCCTGATTCACTGTGGAGCTACTCTACAAATCGTCAGTACCTAATAACATTTCCAATTGGAAATTCTTTGAAGGAGATGAACATATCATAAACTTCTTGACTAACCAAGACAATTTCAAAGATTTAGCTATTGACGATGAAGTATTCCAAGAGAAATCAACAGAGACCAATCCTCGAACAGGGAAACCCATGGATAAATCAAAGGCTCACACAATCCCGAAAGGGATAGCTAATCTAGAAAATCTGTTTGATTTGAAAGAGCGATTTAAGGGACCAAAAAGTGCAAAGACTAGTAGTTCTTGTCCCCTACATGAAACTATAAATCTTGGGACCCCAGAGAACCCAAAGAATGTGAATCTCGGCAAGACTATATCTAGGGAAGAAAGGAAACCTTATCTCAAATTGTGCAAATAATACCAAGATGTCTTCACATGGTCTTATAGATATCTAAAAACGTACAATACCTGCATCATTCAACACACCATCCCGTTAAAACCCGAAGTGAAACCTTTCCAACATAAGCTCTAAAAGTATCACCCATCCTTGGAACCTCTCATGTATCAGGAATTAAAGAAGATTTTATATGCAAAGATCATTTTCCAGGTTAGGCATTCTACCTGGGTAGAAAATCTTTTCCCGATGAAGAAAAAGTCGGATGAAATCCGCTTATGTGTAGATTTTAGGAACCTCAACAGAGCTTCAAAAAAGGACAATTACCCAGTCCCGCCGACTGTTGGCCCTTGACCAAGTTTTGAGGGATCTAGTCAAGTTTGACCTATTTTTGGACTTCGACATCCTGTCAAAGGAGGAGCACAAGACGAAGCGGAGATCATGGATCTCAGCCCCCTTTTTGTGTCCTTTTTGGGTTTTTTGGATTATGTAACGGGAATGGGATTTCGGCCCATGGGTTTACCCATGTTTAGGCCTATTTTGTAATGTATATATAGATTTCTAGGCAATATAGAGAAGGAGAGAGATGATCTATGTGATGTAAGGCTGATAAGATAAGTGCTAAGTGCAAGTGTGGTTTGTAGATTCTTTGTGCATACTGTGTGAGACCTACAAAGCCAAGTGCCAGTCATTGTAAGAGACTGTGGAGAGATTTTTTATGTAACACAAGGAAGGAGGATCTACCGAAGTGCGTAGATCTCTTATCCTAGGTGAAGTAGGGTTTTGAGGCTCTATGCTTGTAATCGATTGACTGAAGACAATAAAGAAGAAGAGTTGGTGGACGTATCCCTAGGGTGGGGGTGAACCATGTAAACATTGGGTTGTTTCACTTTGTTCTTGTCTTGATGTGTTTATAACTTCTCTTGCTAAGTGCTTTGATAGAGATAGATAAATCTGCTTATGCTTTGTGCTAATGATGTGTAATAATGTTAGATCTGACCTATATGAAGGTGCTTAGTTCTTGATTTGATAGATATAACCTGCTTGTTTATGATAAAGTGCTTAAATACATCAGATCTGAGTGAATGATGCAATACTTTGTTCTATCTGTGCAGTATTTATTGTTTGAATATTGATGATCTAATGATGCTAAGTGCTATGTTAAGTATTATAATCATAGATCTGTGTCCCAGCTAAGGTTGTAGAAACTTGAGTCCTACAACCACCTCTACCTCTACCTCGGGTGAGACTTCATCTGCTTCGCAGGTGTTGCCGAAAGGGCCAATAGTTTTGGTTTTGTTGGTCCATTGTTGTAGCATTGAACCTTGGGTTTGCCCCTGTGCCAACAAATGGTTCCATTGTCGGGACCTGAAACTGTGATTGTTGGGAACTGAAGAGAAGTTTTGTGTGTAGATCTACTACTGAAGTGCGCAGTATCGGACATGAAGCTGTGATTGTTGGGAACCGAGAAAGAAGAATCTTTGTGAAAAGATTCGACCTAAGATTGTGAAAGCTCTCTGCATAGATCTATTGCTCTAGTGCACAATATTCTACTTAGTTTGACAAGATCTATGCTAAGTAAAATAAGTATGATCTGAAGAAAAGAGGTAAGATCTGAAAGATCTGTGCTCTGATAAAGGTAAGAATAGTGAAAAATTATAGATCTGAAGGCTTTGTGCTTTGTAGAAGTAAGATTAGTGGAATTTTTTGTTTCAAAAGTATGAATCTAGGTATGTTTGATAGATTCTATCCTAGCTTGAAAACTCGGGTATTGATATGTTGAAATTACTAAGA
>JZKD02S2248359.1:1088431-1101299 GCA_000966675.3 Picea glauca
TTCTTCATGCATGAGCAAGTGTGTGTGTCAGAGCTAGGAGCCATCGAAAGGAGGTTTGCAACATCAAGGCTCAGGTTGTAAGTCTTACTTTCTATCAATTTAATACAGTAATATGTCCCTTTCCTATAAACTTGATGTCACTTTATTACATAACTCCTTGATCATATGTATAGATTAACTATTGAATATATTGAATTGTCTTCACTTTGATTGGTTTGTTCTGTTGTGGTCTGAACGACGCAAGAGCATTGGAGTGAAATTGGACAACAGAGACCCAAGGAAGCGTTTATAAGGTATGTTCATAGTTCCTGCTTCCTAGTTCATTCAATAGTCTAAATCTAGGGAAAGTGTATTATTATGTCCTGCTTTGTTCTAGATCCGGGTGGATCTAGGGAGATCGATTTGTGTCCGCACTTACGGATTAATCCTGAAAAAAAATTGGCGACTCTGCTGGGGAAAGTTCCCTTTTTCTTTATGGTTTTTGAGTTTTTCTATGGCCATTTTCTCTAGTTTCTTTTTTCTCCTGTCTTGTCAGTCTCTGAGTCTTCAGGATATCCTGATAGACTTACTGGGTTCAGAAGCCTATTTAGATTTTACTCCATTCTTCAAAATTTTTGTCATGTTCAGAAGTTATCGCACTGTGTTTAACTACAGCCTACGAGAACTGGTCAAGTTCTCACCCTGCACATAGGGTCCATTGCGAACACCTCGCACCTTGCTATAAGGTTTCCTGCGAGAATATTATCTTCTCACACTGTGTTACACTGCTTGCTTGCAAGCAAGATTATTTAAAATTTTGAAATTGAGTTTTGACTGCTCAGATCAGTTGATTCACCTTTGATGGGCTTATTGGATCATTGATTTATATATCTCTTGATTTAGTTTGCATGCTTGAACTGTTTTAGGGTTTCAAGGTTTTTCTTGTCTTTTGTAGCTTGACTTTCATTTCTTAGCTCTTATTGGCAAATTCATTCTCTCTGACTTTTGGAGTTGAGTGTGTCTGATTGGCTGAGATCCAGTGATTGGTTGAGAGTTAAGTGTTTTGTGTTTCTCATTTGCTTGTTGGTTCGAAAGAACATTTTCGTTGGCATTGAGAAGACTCATTGGTTTTCTTTTTGTTTTTACTTTCATTGAAATAGTTGATTGGGTTGTTATTGCTTGATTCTTTATGATTTGATTTTATGCTTTCTCATTGATACAGTGAGAATTCTTTTTGGAAAGTGAACAATAATATTTTCTTTCAAAAACATTGTTTTTGTCTTTTACAAAACATTAAAAAAATCAAATTTTAGAGTTTATTGAAGTATTTGAAAAAGACACATAGAGTTTGTCTTTTGATAAATGATTGTTTGCATTGACATCTGAAAGGAAATTGTGCATTGCATTGTAGTATTGAGTTGATTTGGAAAATTTTCTCTCTCTCCCATAAATAGGATTCATGGAATGAAAAGTGTTATATTTCATCATCATCCTTACATTATTTGGGTCAGAGTCATACAACATGAATTTCACTTCCGTTACCTTTGAGTAAACAACATCTCTTTAAAAACATTGCGTAATATTAAAATTTATCTAGTAACTCATTGCTAGGGCTCTTTTACACCAACATTTAGCTAGGCTAGTGCTTTGGAGTAGGAAGAGAGATACACTCTCCAAAAGCTCAAAACACACAATAGCATCTTGAGTTAGGGAGTGTTAAATTCCATTTACAGCATATTGTCCTGGGAAGCCCTTCTAACACAAGGGTCAAGCACTAGGTCGCATTGGTATTGGCATAGTTACTAACCTTGCTTTGTTGACATCGGTGTAGAGATTGCACGTATTACGGGGATCACTCCGAGGTATACCCACAATGATGAGTGGAAGCCTTTTGAGTTGATTTCGGGCTAGATACCCTACCCTTGTCACTCCACCACACGTGGACACAAGTGAAGTCCAAGACGTTTCTACACCACATCCACAGGTAGAATGCACTGATTCTCTAGAAGATTATCGAATTACCAATACTAGAGAGGACTATTGCATTCGTCGTGGTGAACGACCTTTTGTGCGATTAAATTCTTCTGAAGCAACTATTGTTACATCTTCTGAATCAACCGTTGGGCCTTCTCACGGTGTAGTAGGCCAAGATCATTTTTGGTCAGGTGATTTCCGACAAGTCCTTTTTGGTACTGAGTCACCTCTAGTCTACGAAATCAACCCTCCAGTATCCCCTGAGACGGAAACTACACCAGTAGCCACCACTTATCAATTTGTTCTCCCTCCCGAGATGGATCATCTTGCGAATACTACGAGTGTCCAAACCGGAATTAATGCAGCTACTCTTGCTCCTATCAATACCCACCGAATGCCTGAGGTTAACCCAAATTTACCCCCTGGTTACCATGCGTTGAATTCCTTGTTGAATGCTTCCAATCCAACACCTCCGCAAACCCCAGCCGGTTCTCCAGGTGGTCCTCCTTTTCCTGGGTATGATGTTCCTCGTTTTATTCCGACACTCCCACCTTTTCCTTCTGGAAATCCTAATCCTAGTGGCACTATTCCGACTGTTGCACCAAACCCGTAGATTCTTGTTGGTGGACAGGGTCGTACGGTTCCTTTTTCTTTTCCCGGATGAAACACAGTTACTATGCAACCTACGGTTGGCACACAACTTCTGGGTGGAACTATACCTACGATAGGGGGACCAACCTCACCTTTTGGACAAAATATACCTCCTGAATTGGCCCAGTATTGGAATCAGCATCTACAAAACCTTCCTTAAAATGCTGGGGGGTACCAAATTGTCCCTACTATAGGCCAACCGTATCCAGGTATAACCAATCCTGTTTGGGGTTCGGGTCAAACTACTCAACCTCAGGTCCCTACTCAAACTCAAGGTTACAATCCTTGGGGTTACTATCCTATCCGGCCACCACCGAATCAGCCAGGGTCTTCCCTCTATGGACAGTCTGCTTATGGTCCTACTAGTTTTCCGACAGGGCTTCCAACCCAAAGCCATCAGTACCCACAAGTAAACCGACAGTTACCTTTTCTTGCTACCTTGGATTTGCTAGATTTGTCTAGGATTCTCAATGATCCTATTCGTCACTCTCCTCAATGGCCCATTATTCCAGCCAAGATGCCTTCAGACATTCCGAAATTCGATGGAAAGGCAGGAGAGGACCCAAATAATCATGTTAGGACTTTTCATTTATGGTGTTCGTCCAACTCGCTGATGGATGACTCCATTCGTCTATGTCTTTTTCAATGAACCCTTACCGGTTCGGCTGCAAAGTGGTATATTGAATTGCCACGAGGTTTCTTTCCGATTTCAACACCCTAGCTATGGCTTTTCTTACAAATTATCAGTTATCGATCCGTTATGATACTGGGACTGAGATTTTAACCTCCTTTAAACAAAGTAAAGGCACTCATATATCTGATCATATTCATGAGTGGTGAAGGAGACGACGTCTCATTAAACTTGAGCTCCCCAATCAGTTACTGGTAGAATGGTTTACAAAATATTTTGTGAATGAAATAGATAAGGAAATAGCCATGGGTGGTGTCGTCATGGAAGAGTAGGCTATAAGTCGTTCTCAATATCTTGATCTCATTTATTCACAAACGGGAACTCTTTATGATTTATTACCTGATTTACCTCGTCCCGGTACTTCCAGCACTTCAACTGCTCCAGTTTCCTCGCATGCAGCTGATGGTGTGATTGGTACTACTCATACCCACTCACATTCTGTTTCAAGTACAAACCCTAAGCCTACATCTTCTAATGTTCAAAATGCTCCGTCTCTTGCCCCTTCCACCGGTAAAACTTCTGAGGTGAATGTTGTTCAATCTACGCCGACCGGTAAAAATAAATCAAAGAAAGGAAGAGGCAAGAATAAGGAGAGTAAAAATAATAATCAGAATGAGAAAACTAAAACCCCTCCTGTTGAATATCGGGATAAGCGAAAACCATGCTACCCTTTCCTTATCTGTGGTGACAATCACTACACGAAGGATTGTCCTCGACGTGCCGAAGTCACTAAGTTCCTTCAAGGAATGTCGAAACCCTCTACGCCGGCAGTCTTGTCCCAACCCTTCCCGTCTCAGCAATAGGCCTCGTTGGTCATCCATGACCAACCTTCTACTTCTACGACATCATATGTTTTGATGTGTACCGGTGATTCCAAGAAAGATAATGTTGCACTACAAACTAGAGCCAAAGATTATACTACATCTAAAGAGAAGATTGACGATTTACCTCCTCCTTTGGTACAGTCCTCTCCACAGACTCCACCTACAAACGGTCCTCTTCATATC
Source organism: Picea glauca (assembly GCA_000966675.3). NCBI lineage: Eukaryota > Viridiplantae > Streptophyta > Pinopsida > Pinales > Pinaceae > Picea > Picea glauca. The sequence goes on from JZKD02S2248359.1 coordinate 1,092,734, forward strand.
GAACGAACGAGCCTTGATACAGTTCTGCGACCACCCCCAAAAGGTGTCGTTAAGAAATTGGCTTTCAATCCTCATGCTCGTGCGGCCCAGAACTACAGCATTTTCAAAGATCTGGCCCAAGCACCTTCAACGATGTATGCCCTTGAAGTCCTTCAGTCTTGTCCTAAAGAACGAAGGGCTCTGTTGAAAGCTATAGGTGGAATTGACCTTACAGATTTGAATTTGATAGTCTTTGACTTGGAAGATCATATTCCAAGGTTACCCCCTCAGATTGTGTTTCAGATACAAGTTGTTGTCGCCGACAAGAACATTTGTCGGACTGTTGTAGATGAGGGTGCCTCTACGTGTGTAATGTCTTTTGTTTGTTGGAAAGCCATTGGCTCTCCTCCTTTAAATGAATCACAAAATACTTTGAAAGCCTTCAATGGCTCTGGTTTTAAGCCTTACAGTGTTTTTCCGGCGTTGCCTGTCACTCTAGAAGGTAAGACAGTCCAAGTTGAAGTGGAATTTTTCGATGCTCCCCTAGATTATAATCTTCTTCTTGGTCGTAGCTGGGTAGATTCTACGCGCGCTGTTGTGTCAACACTTTTCCATGTCGTACGATTTCCTCACCAGGGAAAAGTTGTTACGGTTGATCAACTTGCCTTCTTTAATTCTGATACTCGCACTGGCAACGTGTCGTTTATAGCTAAAACCCCACCAGGTTACGAGAATGTTGGTGTCGGTCTTTTAAAAGACTCTACGTTAATGGGTACTTTCCCCATTCCACCACCACCCGATATTCCATGCCCGTCAGTTGCTTCTATTAATATGATTTCCACTGTACCTCATAAGCTTCTGGTGTCTTTTGACCCTTGGATAGTCCCTGACCCAAGAGATCATACTCATTTCGGCGACGTCATGCCGTTAAGTCCAGTTGAGTTTGCTTATCAAGCCATTCAATCGACAACCCCTTCTACATTCTCTCTTGATGAGTTGTCTCTTGATCCTTTCCGTGTCGTCTTTCCCACTGACGAGATGATAAAGTCCGTCATGGAGGACACCCCTTGGGACCGTGGGCATCATCGTTCCATACTGTTTCTGGAACAACACACTCTCGAGAACTACCAACGGATTTCAACTCCGTCGACCGTTGTTGTCATATCAACCGTTCCTATATCTACACAAGATGTGTTTGCCGAAGGGAACCTCAGTAATATATCTCCCACAATTCCAATTGATATATCAGTTAAACCTGGGATAGTTGAAAATGTTCACATTGGAGCTTCGTGTTCTCCAGAGGAAATCGTCACCTATACGTCTCTGTTTAAAGAATTTCGTGAAATCTTTGCCTAGAGTTATGAAGAGATTCCAGGTATCGACCCTGCCATTTTGGTGCATGAGATTAAGACATACCCCGAAGCTAAACCAGTCTGGCAGCGCCTTCGTCCGGTCCATCCACGTAAAGCGGCAGCTATCAAACTCGAAGTTGAAAAACTTCTCAAAGCCGGTTTTATTTATCCCGTGGCTCTGACAGAATGGGTTTCCAACCCTGTACTGATTGATAAGAAAGGTGGTAGTATACGTGTTTGTGTTGATTATCGGGACATTAACAAAGCCTGTCTAAAGGACAACTTTCCAACCCCTTTCGTTGACCAGATCATCGATGATTGTGCCGGCAGCGAATTTTTTTCTCTCATGGATGGATTTTTTGGCTATAATCAAATTAACATCGCTCCTGAGGACCAACATAAAACCGCTTTTATTTGTCCCTGGGGTACTTTCGCCTATAGGAAACTTCCCTTCGGTCTTAAGAATGCGAGCATGACGTTTCAACGTGCTATGTCTTATGCGTTTCATGATATAAAGCATATCGTTCAACCTTATTTGGACGATTTGCCAGCTCATTATTTACGCTGAGTCGATCACCCCACTCATCTCCGAGCAATTTTTGTTCATTGTCGGTTCTATCGCATTCGTCTAAATCCTCATAAATGCATCTTTTGTGTAGAGTCCGGCCGTCTTCTAGGTTTCATTGTTTCACGTCAAGGGATCTGGGTAGATCCTATTAAGGTTGAGGCGATTCTTAATATCCCTCCTCCTTCTTCACTGTGCCAGTTACAAAGTTTGCAGGGGAAAGCAAACTTTCTTCGTCGGTTCATCCCTAATTACGCCAAAGTTACTCGTGGTTTTACACATCTTCTAAAGAAAAGTTCAGAGTTTGTCTGGGATAAAGTTGCCAACAACGCTTTTGAAGCTTTGAAGTTGTCCCTCACGAAAGCTCCACTTCTTTTTCCTCCTGATTATAGTCGAGATTACTTTCTTTATCTAGCTGCTTCTGAGTATACTATCGGCATGGTTCTCGTTCAAGAGGATGATGCACACGATGAACATGTTAGTTATTACTTGAGTCGAAGTTTATCATCTACCGAAATCAAGTATCAACATGTTGAAAAACTGGCTTTGGTTGCTGTTCAAGCAGTTCAACGTTTTTGCCATTATATTATCTCAAAGAAAACTACAGTGATTTCACATTGCAATCCCATGCAACATATTTTGAATCGTCAATTGCTGGGGGGCAAGTAATCTAACTGGATTGTCATTCTCCAGGAGTTCGACTTGGAATTCGATCGCGCCACGTCGAAGAAATCCTTAGTTTTTGCTGAGTTAATCTGTGATTTTCCCCACTCTGCCACGAAAAATGTAGCAGTAGATTCATTACCTGATGAATCACTTTTCCTTATAAGCACTGACGATATTTGGTATGGAGATATCATTATATATATCCAGACTCAAACTTTCCGACCTGCTTTGTCTAGTAATGAACGACGTCGTATCCATTATCAAGCACGTCAATACATTATCCTCGGGAATACCCTTTACCGTCGAGGAATTGACTCTGTGTTTCAACGTTGTTTGAATTTTGATGAAGCCGAGAAAGATTTAAATGACTGCCATTCTGGAGCATGTGGTGGTCATATGTCTGGGTATGCTACTGCCCAGAAGATTTTGCGCGCAGGATATTTTTGGCCTTCCTTGTTCAATGACTGCATTACTGCTGTTTAGAAATGTCATGCCTGCCATACCTACAATCAGAAGATTCAGTTGCATCCTTCTCCCCTTCATCCTGTAGTCTCAGTTGGTCCTTTTGCAAAATGGGGCATTGATTTCATGACATGTCACCCTCACTCGGCTGGGGGGCATGGTTACATCATTGTAGTTGTTGATTATTTTACAAAATGGGCTGAGGCGATGCCAACATTCGATAATAATGGAAAGACTACAGCGTTATTTCTTTTCAACCATGTCATAGCTTGTTTTGGTGTTCCTCAGGCTATCGTTACCGATCACGGTAGTCATTTTAGAAATTTTATGATGTCTAAACTTACGGAAAAGTTGGGTCTTCGTCATGATAGCTCAACACCCTATTATCTGCAAGCTAATGGCTAAGTCAAAGCAATCAATAAGGTTCTTATAACTATGATTCGACGGATGATAGGAATCCATAAAACCAGTTGGCACACGATGTTGTTTTCGACATTGTGGGCATATCGGACATCTGTTAAATCCGCTACAGGGTTTACGCCCTTTCCATTAGTCTATGGCATGGAATCCATTCTGCCAATAGAATGTGAAATACCTTCTTTGAAGCTAGCTATAGAACTCTTACCCAATACTTCTGCTGAAGAGGAACATCTGTTGTATCTGATGTGATTAGACGAGACCCGATGTGATGCCACTCTAGTAATAGAATCCCAAAAGAAACGTGTCAAGGCACAGTATGACAAACATGTCAAGCCTCATGTTTTCTCTAAAGGCAATCTTGTTCTTCTGTATGAACAAGATAAAGATGTCTTAGGAGCTGGGAAGTTCAAACCAATGTGGCGTGGTCCTTATGTTGTTTGCAGAGTGTTGGAAAAAGGAGCGTATGAGCTGGTTGATTATGATGGTATACCTTTGAGTGAACCTAGGAATGGGTTGTACTTGAAGAAGTACTATGCATAAGTTATTTGTGCAAAAGTACTTGTATTTTTATGTATCATACTTAGTGTGTGTTACTTTAGTTTGCTTTTGACGTTATCTAGTCTCTACCCTTACGTGACGTTGTGTTTGATTGCCAGATGTCATATTTTTTGCTACTTTATATTGGCTTCGCTGATGGTGCTAGCCGTAGTACTCGGAACCTAGCTTCCTCTGCATGGGCAATCTATGCCCCAACAAATGAACTTATATCTTTACGAGGTGTATGTCTTGGTTGGGCAACCAACAACATCGCAGATTATAGCGCCGTTATTGAATTATTGGTTGATGCTATCTCTCTTGGAATTCATCATTTGGTTGCGCGACTTGACTCGCAGCTTGTAGTACTACAGTTAAGTAATGTCTACTCTATTCGAAGTCCTGCTTTATTACGAGTGTATTTGCGAATTTGCCTCTTGGAATGATATTTTGATCACATTGAATATCAGCATATTCCTAGACGTCTTAATACATTAACAGATGCATTAGCTAATTATGTATTGGACAAAGATTTGAACCATTTATAAATCAAACACATTAAAATGCACACAATGTAAAGTAACCGGTAGAAGACATCTGTATATATAACGCTCAAAAGAGTTTGTTTTTGTTTTTACAAAAAGTTTGTCCGAAGACCAAAATATCAAAAATGGAAGCTTATAGCTTCTACAATGTGACGTCGTGGATGACGTTCACAGTAACACACTACTGCCCTAGCAACTCTACGGAGCAATCGACCCATAGCTACTGAAACTCCTACAGTGTGACGTTGATCGCGTCGTGGAATCTCTTCTAGAGTCATATCTGGAATATTGGCTGTCAGGCCCTCTAAATTTTGCTCCACCACCAGATAATCTTCGGCATATTGTGGTACTGCTGTTGTTTCCTCTCCTCGCCGCTAGACAGGAGAAGAGCTAGTAGGTCTATATGCTCCAACATCTCTGTTATCGACAAACGTTTTGTGTTAGTCTTTGGATAAATATATAAAAAAAAAATATTTGAATATAATACAAAAATTCAAAAAACATTTAAAAAGAGAAAATTTGTGTACTTCTTACCGAGGTCTCCCCACTGAGTGTCCTCAGGTAGTGCTATATCCGGATCTCCTCGGAAATCCAACCCAACATACGCATAGTCATCGACCATCAGCATCTGGTTTTGCAACCAGTCAAAGAAAATATCATCATATTTGACGATTGGTCCTGCCACATGTCGGGCCATGAGCCGACACCATCGTAACATCCTCGGATCCCTAGGACCCGGAAGGTTCCACTCAGCCTGTAGCCTAAATACAGGGACCCTCTCTAGGAAGAAGGACACTAACAAAGACCCATAACCAAATTGTTTCAGTTCTCCCCGCCTGCACTTAGTCAGTTTTTTTTTTATACTGCGCAATACTGCATCAGCCCAGTTAAATACTTGGGGCTCTGTACACTCGATGGCGTATGGGAAATAGCTCTGCAATGCCATATGGGAAGCAACACTTTCAGCCATCCAAGCAATCGTGAAGAGAATAGTGCGGAGAGTCAAGTCAGTTACTCCCTAGATTGCCACTTTCCCTTTCTTTCTTTCGGCTTCGGGTACACAATATTGGTTGCGGTATTCACTCATTTTCAAACCGCCACCTCTGCTGCTGGTCAGACTGACATGGGACCCACGCCTGGATAATCCGGTCAAGAAATATATGTCCTCGATGTCAATAGCTAATGTGTGAGCTCCTACAATGAAAACTTGTTGGTCCGGATCCCACATTCGGACTAGATACTCCAATAATCGGACTTGGGCTCTCATGCCTGGGATACAGAAGTATTTTAAGAGACCACAATCTCTTAACGCAGCTATGGTGGAAGGGTGATTCTCGGCATTTGTGTTATCCTCCTCATGTTCTCGTTCTCGCCACTCAAGCACCATGTTTGTGGCTATTTACCTGCATAAGAAACATACAAAGATAATTAATGATCTTATTCATGAAATGGATCTTTTTTATTGGCTAAACGTTTCAAAAATTTTTGAGTTATGCACTACTCGCAGGTGCCATATTATGCACAATGCGAACTTCTCGCAGGTGGCTTAAGGCCCACCTGTGAGAACGAGTCATTCTCGTAGGTCCCGTATGGGCCACCTGCGAGAATGCCTTCATGCATATATGGTCCAAAAAATGACTTAAAACAGAACTTTTAACCAATGAAATCTAAATTTTAAACCATGAAAAGATTGGGAATGATGAACTTACCAAGATGCTGCTGACGGCTCGTCAAATGATCACTCGTAGCTCCCAGAAATCGACACCGAATGTAGAGGGTAAAATGAGGGTTTTTGGAACTCAATAGGTAAAAGGTGAAATGATATGGTAAATTTGGTTATTTACTCATTTAAATTTCTTTTTACTATATCAAATTTGGGTTTTTTATATCTATTTATTATTTAAACCTAATAACTAATGTGAAAATGAGTGTAATGACTTGCAGGTGTGAAACATGGATGATTATGGACAGAGTTTTCCCTGATGTGGTGTGATTCTGATTGTTTTCTATGGTTTTTACATAAATCTCGAGCGCTTTTTGTCCATTCTTGCGCTTGTAAAAAACATAAGAACGTGATCGAGAGTCGTTTTATCACTTTTTCGGGCTCGCTGTGGTTATACGAAAAAGGAACCCCCCTGGAGTTTTCTTTAAGATCTTTTCAGACTCTCTAAACAGGAAAAGATTGTCGAGCGACCTTGCTATTTTCATGCTCGCTAAAGTATTTGAAGTATGCATCTTTCGAGCGATAGTTTAACCCTTTTTCGGTCTCGTTGGACTACTGTACGAAAAAGGAACTGAGAGAGTTCTCTTTTAAGTGTTTTTCCAAACTCTATAATCTTGAAAAACCTTCGAGTTTACTATCTCTAGACTCGTTAAACAAACATTGACAGACCCGTGATGGGACCAAACCACTCCTTCCTAGGGTTCGTTAAAAATACTCCGAGGGACTCATCCGACGGATGAGCTTATATCAACAAGCATATGTGATCCTCTTCAAGATTGTGTAAAAATAAAGAGGTACTTGCCAGAAATGGTGGGGGAAAATTTGGGAAAGGGATATGTTTCATCTTTGTATTAATTGGCAGTAAGTGTCACTCTTGAACATGACACCCCTTATTCATCATTTGAAGCCGGTTTGGGCAATCCATTTGTCTCTCATTCGAGTTGATAAAAAGGTCATTCCATGTGTCGTATTTGAGTCAATGCTGCCAAATCATTGGTCGTGTCGTTCATATGTTCAAGAGAAGTCCATCCGAAACCTATATTGAGTCGGCCATCTGCAGTTATCCATTCTCTCCGTGTCGGCCTTCCCTGTGTCCGGTCCAATTTGTAAAGTGCTCTGTTTCACCTTCAAACTCTATTACTCATTTCATGTCATTGATGGGGGATACATCAAGGCCCTCCTATGATGAGTTTTGTTCCGTCGACTTTAGCACATTATCTAGAATCAAGACTTAGAAATTATTTAGTACCTTGAAGCTTGCATGCCTCAATGGCAAGTTTCTCGCTTTCGACAACGAGTTTACATCATTGACCCTTGATTGAAAGATTCCGTCAGATGTTTGACATCAAATCATTTATTCACACTCGATGGATTGTACTATGGTACCTTGGGAGTCATTGACATCAAAGGTGATTTCCCTCGCACTTGTTAACGGTTACATCAATGACCGATAATCAAGTGGTTTCTACCATGTTCGACTTCAACACATGTAATCACATGGTTAGATTCGTACTTTGGATGATGAGATTGAAGACCCTGGATATTATTTTTGCGATCTAGGTTGCGATGGAGTATGTATAATTTGCGACACATAGATCCACTGTGTATGTTTCATGGCTATGTCATCTTGATTTAAACTTTTTTGCATAGATCCACAGTGTATTTAGGTGGCTATGCTATCTTGTGATGGCATGGATCCACAGTGTATGATTGGTGGCCATGAACTTTGTTTATGATATCATCAGTCTATGATCTGATTATGGGAATTCCTACCTCAAAATTGGTATATATGATATTATGCCGATGCTTGGATGTTTGCAGGTTTCCGATTAGATGTGCTCCTGGTTCTTGACACACACATGCGGCTTACAAAGTCTATCGACTGTCACTAGTTCCAACCTCAGACTTTGGGGGGCATTCTGTTATCCATAATTTTGGTTGTCATGATGATGTAATGATGATGGAGAAATCAGGCTCTTCACTAAGAACACTTTCCTGAGAAAAGTTACGTTTGTCTCTTTCCAGAAATCATGTTTTTAAGGGAGGTTCGCAGGCTACCTATATATTTGCCTGCGAGAATGCATTATTCTTGCAGGCTACATTAAGCTAGGGTGCGATAGGTTCGCACTGTACCTAACTATCAGGGTGCAAACATCTTCTAAAGGAAGGAAAAAGATAAAATCTCGAACCTTCTAGAAGTAAATCTTCTAGAAGGATGAGTTGGCATTCGAATGGTTATCTAAGTACTGGATTTCCTGATATCTTGGGATCATTTCCTATCCAAGTAACTAATCTATTCTCTCCTATATATTGAGGAGAA
>JZKD02S2248359.1:1104384-1139452 GCA_000966675.3 Picea glauca
CACCGACTGGATGGAAGCACCTACTTCCACTTATACAAGCACCAACTTGCATATAGAAAACTCTGTGTTTTCCCAAGCACCACCCTGCCACCCTATTTTTCTAGCCACAACTAGATGTAAGCTACAACTCCCAATATTCAAGCACCAACTCAAATATCAGAGGACCACAGTCCTCCCTAGCACAACCCTACCTCCCTGGTTATGAATAAGTGATTGAAAAACAAACAATACAGGTGTATCAATTATTACCCCTTCTTTTCTCTTCTGCAATTCTTCTCTGCTTCAAAAATTGTTCTGCAATTTTGCTCTGCTTCATGCTATTCTGATATTCTTCTCTGCTTCATGCTATTTTTCTATTCTTCTCTTGCTTCTATCTATTCAACAACTGTTACTCATCTCTGAGTTTTATCTCAAGCTCTGCAACATTTAATTTTACTCTTCTTACCGTTCATCACATTTTTCCGGTTAGAACAACCAACCTTACACAGTCGCTTCATGTCTCCTTTTATTCACACATGCCTCATCAATTACACCTTGAATCTTCTTGAGCAAACACGCCTCATCAATTGAATCGCCAACCGATCAAGAATCATGAATCCGTTTTGTGAACTGAATCATAACTGATTAATTAACTGTGAAGTGAAACAGTATGCCTCCGATCATATTCAAATTCACCTACACCATTGGATTAAATCGGCAAGGTTTTGCGTTTATCTCATATGCCCACTAGCTGTGACTGAGCACTAAATAGAATTTGAATTTCATGATCTTGCATCTCGACATTCCTGTGATAAAGGCTCTCAACACTCCAAGTCATGATCGCCGAGACTCTTAGATGGAGCTTAGCACTGCTAGCGTCTTCCCCTCACGTGACCACTGACAGTGACCACAGGCTGCGCCAAAATGTGCTTCATATTTCACGAACTTATAAACTTCATCGAGCCTGATCAACAGTCGAGATCTCCAATGATCTGATGGTCCAAATCTCATCGCTATCTCTCATATTGCAATTCCTCTGATGAAGGGTTTTGATGCTCCAAGTCGTGATCACCGAGACTCCGAGATGGAGATTAACATCACTAGCTTCTTCCTCCATCTTCCGCAGATGTAACCACTAGCTGTGACCACAGCCTTATTCGAAAACGCATTTCACACTTTCGCGTCTCGGGTATTCTGTCGTGCTCTGATCTGTTGCCACATGCCCCTCTTGGATCAACGATCCATATCTTATCACGATTTCTCCACTTCATGAGCCTTCTTCATGCTTGATCAATGATCCACAATCCCTGGTGATCTGACGGTCTAGATCTTTTCGTGATCTCGCATATCGCAATTCCTGTGATGATGAGTCTCGATACTCCAAGTTGGAAACGCTGAGATAGAACTTAGTAGTTAGCTCCTTCCCTTAAGCCTTCGACGATGTGACCTTGAGATCTGACCACTCGCCAATCAAATGAGCACTTCACTCCTTTGATGTTCTAGTCAGCGAAATGATGATCTTTCTCCATGTGTCCTATGGAACCAACATTCTAGGTAATATCGCGATTTCACCATGTGTCCTTCTTGAATCAATGGTAAAGATCTTATCGTGATGTCGCATATCGTGAGTTTGAACCTCTTTCCTTTGGATTTCCTGATCTACGAAACTCCAAAACGAAACCTTTGTCGTGCTTTGACTGTTTTCCTCCTTCTAAGCTTACACTGTTGACCTTGCCATTATCACTATGCTACTGATTTTGCTGATCTTCGCTATCAATGACAAACACGTGCCATCAATGACAAACACGCATACTCTGCCTCTGTCTAAAAACATGCCAACATAATAGATGAAAGAAGATTTGTTATGAATAGATCTGATATGAACAGTGAAAAATATGTTATACCTCATAGAAAGAATGTTTGGACTAATAAGTATATTCAAGATCCTAGAAAGAATTTTTTGCAGGTTAGCTACCATGATCCTAGTACGCAGTACAGGAAAGGCTGGGGATCATTTAGGAGAAAGAAAGGATTAACTCTTTGTTACAATTGCAGAAAACCAGGACATCTTGCTAAGGAATGCCCTGGAAGAAGACCTAGTTATATTTGCTGTAAAGCTATGGACCATGAAGTGTTGGATTGCCCTAGAATGATTGCTAAGCTGAAAGGAATGAATCTGAATAAAGAAAACCCTAAGCTAGATCCAGAAATAGTAGAACCCCAGAAAATATCATAGAAAGTATTGCTACAAATGAACGAAACCCTGAATGACCACTGGCATGTCAACTTATTAGAGATCTTCAAAGAAAAAGAATGCCTTGAAGCAAGAATATGATACTTCGACGTTGACTGTGTTTTGAATTAGGAAGAATAGGTGAATATTATGACAGAAAGAACTTGGGAACTTTTAGGGAAGCCTGCTATGATCCCATAATTAGGAGGAATAGGGTTATTCCGAGGAAAGTTGATAAACCTATGTGGAAGGCTCGCTTAGATACCTATGACTACCAATGGAACTTCGACAGAAGAAGATTTTGAGATTATTAAATTTATCGAGGACATCACCCCATTTACCATGTTACTAGGAAAACCTTGGATTGACAAAGATCAAGCCAGACGAAAGGAAGAAGAAGAATTTTTGGAGCAGAAGAAACAAGAGTTAAAAGATTTCATGACTAGAAGGATAAGACACTTGATTGAAGAACAAGAGAATATATCGAAGCTATTTAACACCAGAGACCCAGATTTCGAAGTTGCAAGACCATTAGAAGACCCTCAGAAGACTGAAGTACCTTCTCCAGATAAAGAAGAAGTATTGCCCATGAATCCTAGGAAACAATTTCAATAGCATGAAGTAACTATGTCAACAGAATATAAGAATCAGAATGGAAAAAGGGATACTAAGACGAAGCGCACTGGAAATAAGGATAGAAAGTTAAGTAAGAAGAGAGCCAAGATCGATAAGTTACAGAAGGCTGCAGAAGAAACGTCGCAAAATGAAAAATTGCAAAATTGGAGCTTCACCAGGATATCAGAACAACGACACATGGCACTTCGCCACGACGAAGCAATATAGTCGTTGGGGACATTATAACCGTTAGATCAATGATCTGAATGGATATAAATCCATTTATGACCATCTATCTTGCCATTAGATTGTTGGGATCGCGCCATAACAGACATAACCGAGTTAATTAAGGCCTCATACCCGTTGCAAGTGACCCATTGTCAGGTTGCCTATTTATCCCACTGCGCCATGCACCGAGAACACTTTTGCCAATTGAGAATTTGAGCTCATAGAATAAGTTGTTTTTGAATAGTAATCATCGTCCTCTGTCTGTCTATTCTATTGTAGTGTCTAAGTTATCCTCAGAACTGAGAATTTCCATCCCGAGCACGTATGTCTGAGGAGCTCGCTGCAATCGAATGAAAGAGTCATGTCGGAGAGAGGATTATCTATAGGTGTACAGGCTTCATCTACAAGAACAATTCAAGCATCTCCATCGACTGCTCATGGAACAATACCATCTCGACCATCCAATGAGAAGTGAACTAAGCATAGGGATGATTTAGCGAATGCTAAATTGATCACGACTATCTTACCCACCTATATACCACCTTTAAGTGGTTCTATAAACTGTGACAACATACCTAGAGATTTCAAGTATGCCTTGGTCACTGCATACATCCCAAAGGGGATATGTGTAGTACGAGTAGACCAAGATAAGATTGCAGCATTGAAGTTTAGTGAATTCAACCTCGGAGATCAGAAAGTCTATAACATGTTAGCCCGACATAAGTATCTGACTAGAACAAAAGAGAAAAACTCAAAGGTAATTCCCCAAGCATGGACCCATAACCTCGCGCAGTCCACTCTGCTCAATGTCATGAAAATTCCCCACTTCAGAAGACACCAAGAGGTGAATGCATGTGTGAAGTTGCTGCTGTCTTGTTACCATGGTAGATATTTGTGGCTAAACCATCGTATCACAGTTGATCTGACCTTGATCCATCGGATCACGGGTTTGAGTATGCAAGGACCCGACCCATAGGATTTCTATCCTAGAAAATCCATGGACCGCACTCTCGCAAAAAAGGATCAAGGAAACCAACGGCGATGTCTAGAAGGGAACTCGAGGCTACAAGGTATCCTCTATTAAGAATGGTGCAGTGCGCTTCACCTATCAGATGATTACAGGGAAGTTAGTATTCAAGAACCGACCCACCCAAGTGACTGGTTTTGTTGTCGACCTCGCAGGGAAGTGCGCAGAGGGCCTGCAAATGAATTGGGCGAAGTACCTGGTGAAAAAATTAGAGCTCGACTGCAGAGAAGCCCAGGATCAAGGGTACAAATTTTATTTCAGCTAGCTATTTATCCTGATTTATTTCATTTCCTGTGAGATGCTAGAAGGTGCGACCTTCCTAGACATCGATCCTTTCGAACCATTGGTTGCAAAGTTCAGTACATTGTGGTACTCAAGTGACATGAATAAGTAATGGCATTCAAATTCCATGTTCCATACATACTACAATCAACTAAAGATAGACATACAGTCCAAGCCTCACATGATGCTGAACACCATACACCGATTCAGGCCTTTGATGAAGTTCAACGCTAATCGACATTTCATTTATATCACAGCGTGAGCCGACGAGCACAAGAAACAACTTCAGTCCTATTACAAGATGACAGAGGAGGACTTAGAGGAGATTAATAAGGAATGGTCCACTGAACTCCTCATTCTAGACGACCTTGTGGAGATATCCAACATCGACATCCCAAAAGCTGCGCAGGATACACCCGAACCTAGAAAAACAAGGAAGACTAATGAAGTACAAGATTTAAGCAGTGCCTCGTTGAAGATTGCTTCCATATCACCAAAGAAAGGAGGTGTTGGTGAAGAGATAGATGGAACAGAAGATGAACAGAGGAAAGGCGAAGTAACACTGCCCAGAGATGAGGAGGATCCCTCAAAGAAAAGGAAGGTTTCTCCCCCAAAACCTTCCTCCCAGAAGAGCTCAAAAGCCCCTATAGCTAAGATGCATACCGTCCTCACCTCTAATGATTTCAATTTCATCATAGCAGCCCTGAATGATGCTTCACTAGAGATAACAGAGAAGTAAGAAGCTAAGCAGGAAGAGATGTACAATATAATTGAGGTAGAACTCCAAGGGGTGCAACAGGCACTACAGTCTAGCGGCGCAGTCTCCACTGCGACTCTATGATTAGGAACACCAAAACTAGGAGATGATCCAGCCCAACTCCATGAGCTCACTGATATAGTCGAAGCTTGCCTTCGACGAGCACAAGAGGAGACAGCTCAAGCCACCCAGGCTTTGGTACAAGTACAGGGAGTACTTGTAGAACATCGTCGAGCTGCCGAATAGGAAAAAAGTGCTCTCCAAGCAAAGTTCGATGAAGAAAAGGCACAATTGTAGCAAGGCAAGGAAAATTTTCTCGTTAAGCAAATCAAAGTGTAGGAAGTGGTCAACAGAGCACTGTGCTCTGTGACTATCGTAGAAGTAAAGGCAGAGGTTCAAATCACAAAGCAAGTAGCGCAACTTGAAGAAGTGATCCAACAGCTGCAGCAACACATCGCAGACCTATAACTATGCACTCTACCCGAGACCCCACAAGAGGTAAAGGACCAAAGAGAAGCAACTTCCAGGAGTGTAGTTTAAAGGCTAAAGGCCCTTACCTTAGAATGCAAGAAATTCGTTGATCGCAGTGCCCAGACATATGAGAAACTTACCGAGAACCCAGATTTGCAGGCACTGGAGTCACAGCTCCAAGAAACGAAGTACCAAGCCAAAATGATACAGGCGCAACTGAAGTCCCTATCATCTATGGAAGGAATGAAGCGCTCCCAAGAGAAACACACTGCACAACAAAAAATCCATACTATCTAGAGCATAGTTATGGAGATAACTCAAAAACTCCAACCTGTGCAAGATAAGGCCTATCAGTTGTTTACAAAGGTAGAAGGCTAAGTAACATAACTGGATCAGGTTAGCACCGCAACAAAACAATGCCTGGAAGGACCTGTGAATGATGTAGTCATTCAAGAGTTTTCTAAACAAGAGCTTGTAGCATAGCAGCAAGTCGAAGCAATTCGAGCCAAGCTCGAAGCATTCGAAGAAGAACGTCCTACATCAGAGTGACCCAGGACAAGTCACAGGTGAGTGTTGGGGGAATGTTGGCCCTTGACCAAGTTTTGAGAGATATGGTCAAGTTTGACCTATTTTTGGACTTTGATAGCCTGTCAAAGGAGGAGCGCAAGACGAAGCAGAGATCATGGATCTCGACCCATTTTTTGGGTCCTTTTTAGGTTTTTGGGATTTTGTAATGGGCATGGGATGTCAACCCATGGGTTTACCCATTTTTAGGCCTATTTTGTAATGTATATATAGATGTATTGGTAATATAGAGAAGGAGAGATATGATCTATGTGATGTAAGGCTGATAAGATAAGTGCTAAGTGCGGTTTGTAGATGCTCTGTGCATACTGTGTGAGACCTACAGAGCCAAGTGAAAGTCATTGTAAGAGACTGTGGAGAGCTTTGTGTTGTAAGACAAGGAAGGAGGATCTAACGAGGTGCATAGAACTCCTGTCCTAGGGGAAGTAGGGTTTTGAGGCTATGATCTTGTAACCGATTGAATGAAGACAATAAAGAAGAAGAGTTGGTTGACGTATCCCCAGGGTGGGGGTGAACCACATAAACATTGTGTTGTTCCGCTTTGTTCTTTTCTTGATGTGTTTATAACTTCTCTTGTTAAGTTATTTGATAGAGATAAATAAATCTACTTATGCTTTGTGCTAATGATGTGTAAGAATTTTAGATCTTACCTATATGAAGGTGCTTAGTGCTTGATCTGCTAGATATAACCTACATGTTTATGATAAAGTGCTTAAATACATCATATTTGAGTGAATGATGCGATGCTCTATTCTATCTGTGTAGTAGTTATTGGTTGAATATTGATGAATTGTTGATGCTAAGTGATCTGTTAAGTATTATAATCACAAATCTATGTCCCAGCTAATGTTGTAGACACTTGAGTTCTGCAACCACCCCTACCTCTAACTCGGGTGAGACTTCAGCTGCTTTGCAGGTGTTGCCGAAAGGGCCACTAGTTAGGGTTTTGTTGGTGCATTGTTGTAGCCTTGAACCCTGGGTCTACCCCTATGCCAACACTGATGGAAGAGCTCATGAAAACCATATTCGACTTAGATATTTTCTCTCTACTAGACCATTTCTCAGGTTACAACCAAGTTTTGGTTTCATACGAAGACCGTTTAAAAGCCACCTTCCAAACCAAAGGGGGAACCTTCGTGTATAAATGCATTCCTTTCAGGTTAATTAACACAGGAGAGGCCTTCCAAAGGGCCATGGACATAGATTTCCAGGGACTAATCAATAAATGTGTGGTAGTGTATCTATATGATGTAACAATGTATTCGAAGGATAGAGAAGGGCACATCCAACACTTAACTCAGATTTTTGAAAGGTGTAGGAAATATGGTATATCCTTAAACCCTAAGAAAACTATCTTCAGTGTCGAGGAAGGTAAGCTGTTAGGTCACATTATATCTCAAGCAGGTATTCGCGTATACCTGAAAAGGATTAAGGCCATAGCTCAACTCCCCTTGCCCCATAACAAGAAATCTATGTAGTCCTTTTTCGAGCAAAACAATTTTGTGAGGAAGTTCACTCCTGATTTCACATAAATCATCAAACCCTCACAAAATATGATTCGCAAGGATGCCAAATTGAAGTGGGATGATGAGAGAAAATATGCCCTCAACAATATCAAAGATGTTATATCTCGGGCCCCGGTGTTGCGAAGTCCCAATTTCAATAGAGACTTCTCCCTTTATACTTTCGCCTCCGACCAATCGTTAGTTGCAGTTTTGACTCAGAAGGATGACAACAACAATGAGGCCCCTGTGTCGTTCATGAACACTAATCTTCAAGGAGCTAAGATCAAATATACTGCTATAGATAAACATGCCTATGCGGTATATAAGACAGTAAAACATTTCAGGTATTACATCCTCAAGAATCACACTAAAGTGATTGTGCCACACCCTGCAATCCGATCCTTGTTTACCCAACAAGAAATGGGGGAAAGAAGAGGGAACTGGATGATGATAGTCCATGAATTTGATCTAGATATAAAACCTAACAAATTAGTAAGAGGACAAGGGTTATGAAATCTTGTAGCCGAAGCCCAGGACCAAGTAAATGAAGATTTTGGATGGGAGAACGAAATGGCACTATGGTGTGACGAAGTATCATACATCTTCCCAGGACAAGAGTCTTGGTACAAGGATTTAACTTATCTTCTACATCACGGGACTTGTCCCGAAAACCTCAACCCTAGGGAAAGGAGAGCCCTCAGGTTAAAATATGCACAATATCACCTTATAAATTCGGTACTCTTCTGGATCAATTATGACAGAGTAATATTAATATGTCTCGAATGTGAAGATGCAGACAAAGTGTTGAAGGAACTCCATGATGGCCCCACCAGGGGACATTTTGCAGAAAACACCACCACTCATAAGATTCCAAGAGCTAGATATTATTGGCCCACCTTGTTCAAAGATGCTCATACTTATGCTAGAAACTATAAGACTTGTCAAATAAGTGTTGGAAAGGAGAAGAGAGACGCAGTCCCACTCCAACATGTGACCATCTCTAGGCATTTTGAGCAATGGGGGTTGGATATCATAGGAGAAATTACACCTAGCTCTTCAAAACTATACAAGTACATCCTTACTGCCACTAACTATTTCACGAAATGGGCAGAGGCCATTCCTCTGACTCATGTAAACAAGAAGGTAGTAATCCAATTCATAGAACAACATCTGATCACAAGGTTTGGTATCCCTCCTGTTCTGGTCTTTGATAATGCAACTTATTTTTCTTCCACCCTATTGATGGAGTTTTCTCTGGACAAGGGAATCATAATTAAGTACTCTGCAAATTATTATCCCCAGGGAAACGGTGTGGCATAATCAACTAATAAGAACCTGGTGAGAATATTAAAAAAGACGGTTGCAAATAACCAAAGAAATTGGCATAATCTACTCCATAGTGATCTATGGGCTGATAGAGTCACACCCAAAGAAGATATAGGGAATTCCTCATACTTTTTGGTCTATGGGCAAGAAGCTATCCTCCCAATTCCACCGAGGAACCTTCGTCGGCCATACAACAAAGAATCAACACTTTGCTCATGCTAGAAAAAGAGAGAGAAAATGTTAAGTCAAAGTTATTAGCTTAGCAATAGATAGTGAAAATATGGTTCGATAAGCATAAGGCTAAGGAAAATAACTTTGAAGTAGGAGACTTAGTCCTGAAGTGGGACAAGGAAAATGAACCAAAAGGGAAGCATTCTAAGTTTCAGAATCTATGGCTTGGACCATTCTAGGTGGCTGAGAAGATTGGGGCAGGCACTTATCAGTTGCAGAATTTGAGGGGGGAACTTGATGCCATCCCAGTAAATGGCCAAGCCCTAAAACAATAATTCCAATATATATATATAAAAGGAGTGTGTTTCATGTTGCTTGTTGAGTATCTTCATGGTTGCAAAATACTTATTTTCGTTGTTTTCTTTCCTTTCTGGTTTTCTATGATTTTGAAGGTGTGTCTAGAAAAACAATGGTTGGCGTTAAAATCATGCAATATAGAGAACTTTGTTTCTAACTTGTCACTCACTTACAAACATGAGAAGCACTGGAAAACCTACGGTTACTTTGAGGAATCCTCTGTCTAAGCTAGGAAAATGAACAACTTCGAAGAAATTCCAGAAGTGTCTACTTTGTGGTTCGGTAAGACCTTAAGGGAAAGAAGGAAAACTGGAAAAGACTACATGAGCCCAAAAGACAGAGCTAGTGAAGGATCCACCTTAACCGTCTCACTCTGCAAATAAACAAACATCCTCCCACTCATTGAAGGAATCATGCTAAAATAAAATTGATATTATCAAAAGAGTGAACAATAGGAGAGGGCATGCAGATATCTTTGCTGGGGCTATGGATGCTCCCTGGTAGTGGAGCAAGGCCTGTGATGTCGGGGTGACTCCGTCGGGGCTACGGACGCTCAATGACAGCGGAGTTACACCGAAGCAGATGAATAGAGGTAATTAAAGGCTTCATGCCAGTGAATACATTCCTAAACTTTTGTAAAAAGGGGGCATGATTCATGGTCAAAGGAAACGAAGGAGAAAAAGGGTTAAAACCCCACAGGCAGACCCAAAATCATTAACCTAAGAACTTCAAATGCAAAGGTTAAGAGGTTTTGATCTAAGACCAGTTAAGATTTTTCATCAGCTTCCGTATCAGCCAGGCCTCGGAAGAGGAACAAAGATTCCTCTTTCGCCCAGTGAATCGCCATTTGTTGAGTACTCAACACAACCTAAAAAGTCTATGTCCATTTATACTTTTTGGGTACCACTTGATCCTTTGCACTGTCTATTTCCACTTCAATATGAAATTGATGCCTATGTTTATCTTTTATGTTTTCATGTTTGAATTTTTTAAAGTCTGCTTTAACATATAAAGAATCATCTTAACTTTAAAAGGGACTTAACAACTACTTAAGAAATCGGCAGTCTAAAGTTTTCCCCAACACGCTTAGGAAATTTGGCATGGAGAAATATTAAAAGTGATAAAAATCACTTGAGAAGTTCAAAGCAGTCGAGCATCCAATATCACTGGTGTCACCAGAAGGAGGTCTCCCATCCCCGCTAATAAAATCCACTAAAGATATTTCCGACGACCAATTCATCCGGCATCGGCATAAAAATGAAAAGAGTAAGCATCGTGTAAGGAGATTGATGCAGGAGCATCGTCAACATCAAGCGAGCGTGAGGGCAAGTGCCACACATTTTGAGCATATGTTAAATTGTTTAAACTTTTTGAAAAAAGGGATACGCCAAACTTAAATGTGATAGTTAAGAAGAGGCGTACTTATGCATTGTATTGGACCTTAAGCGATCCGCTCTCGTCCATAGTAGGTAGGAGGCATTTATGTAAGTAGGTAGAATTGAATATTAGATTAGACAGTTTTAGAAGGAGTGGAGGGAAAACAGATATAGACACCCTCATTGTATCATTGTAACATTAGTCTGAGCAAGAATAGAACAGGAGGTAGAGCAGAATAACATGCAGAGAATTGTATGAAGAACACCCATGTACAGACATTTGAATTAATAGAAGAAGTTCTGATTCAAATTCATGGTTCGTGTTATTCTCTGTGTATTTGACGTTGATATGCTCATGAATGTTTATTTCTTGTCATACATTTGCTTTCATATGCTGCGTATGTGATTTCATGGTTGAACTGAAGTCTGAGAGGGTGAGTGAATGAGTTTCAATTGTTTCTCTAATTGAGCCAGAGGATTCCTGCAAGGAGTGCAGTCGAATTTGTCCGCAACGAGTGCATTGACATAGGGGCTCAATAGAGTTAGCTTTTGTTCTCATCCATCATGAAGGTGTAGATAGGCACAGTGCCGTGCAAGGAGTGCGCAGGCCAAGCTAAGTCTCAGAGTTGTGATTCTGAGCAGAAGTATCAGAAGACTGCTGCTGCAGGAGTGCGTAGGGTCGAGAGACTTCGACACTTAGACATCGTCGAAGGTTTTTCTGCAAGGGGTGCACGCAAGAAGTTCTCTGAAGGACTTGAGAAGTCAAGAACAAGCTCAGGAGGAGTAGGCGTACGAATTCACTGAAGGATAAATGAAGGGAAGCTACAGTTGGAAGTCTGAGGGAAGCTTCGCAAGATGGTGAACGAGTGAATGGGTCTCGTAGGGAGACACTTCTTCATTTCGCAGAATTTGCAAAGGAAGAATGGACAAAAGAAATCCTTTGAGGATATTTCGCAAAGTTCTAAGGGCCGTTGGATCTTCCGGAGGTGCAGGGAGGTTACAGTATAAGCGTGGAAGAGGTTCGAAGCTCAGGAGGGGCAGAGCTGTCGATCCCAAGTCATAGGAGCCATCGGATCTACACATGATATCGTGTATCGGGGACTCACAAGTTGAAGCCCCAAAAGACTGCAACGAGAAGTGCGATATCGCGATCCGCGATATCCTGACAAGATCAGAACCGTTCATTGTGGAGGACACGTGTAGTGATATTTTCCCATCTCGGGGACTCAGACCTTGGAGGACAGAAGGGGAAGTCCTTCAGCTTCACGAGTGGTGGAGTGGTGAGAAAAACAAGAGCTGTCCATCTGAGGGGGACAGGTGGTAGAGATCGAGAGATCTCGCGAACTCGGAAGTTCGCAGGGTGAGAGTCCAAATATTGGGTACTCCAAGTCACGAAGACGCGAGGAGCGAGGAAGAAAGGATAGCCATTGGATCTGGGTCGTAGGAAGACCGTTGGATCGGAAAACCCCATCGCCTATCGCGCACTCGGGGGTTTGGAGGTCGAGAGGGGTTACTTTCGACATCAGAAGTCGTGAAGTGCCGAAGTGCCGAGGACACGTGTGGACATGTGTCAGGAGATTCCAGGAAGTCAGGGATCGGAAAATCGAAGTTTTCGAAGGCAAGAAACTCTTGCAACTAGGAATCGCGATCCGCGATATCCCGACGGTGACGTAACCAGTGTGGGACCGTAGGAGTGAGTGGAGGACGGGTGGCATAAGTCATCAGGGTTTCGCAGCGAGAAGCGTTGAGACGTTGGCGTCCGGATTCGCGATCCCATGAAGTCCGATATCCTGATAGAGGGGACGGAAGGTGGAAAGTCAAACCACACGTGTGCATCAGAGAATCGACGCATTGGGGTTCGGAGGTTGGAAATCCCATTTGTTGATATCGCGAGTAGCGAGATTTCGATAAGCGAAGTTCTGGCAGGGAAAAGTTAGCGATTTGACTTTCCATTGGGTCTCAGGGATTCGAGATCCCAGCAATCAATAGAGAACTTGCGAGGCCGCGAGTTTCGATTTCCCGATAAGTGAACAAAGGGGAGTCGCGTAGAAAAGAATATGTGGGTGCAAATTTCCCAATAGGGAAATAGAAGGACCTTAGAGTTCTTTGGTCTGAGAAGAGAGGATCCTGTGAGAGCAGACGTGCCCGAAGGAGCGCACTTGCATCAGAGATGAGTGGTATCGCCGATCGTTGACTCCCAAAATGATTCTGTTGCGGAGATTTATAAAAATGATAATACATGAGGAAAACTACGCACCAATTTTCTGTTTGAACGTCGATCCCTGACACCATCCCAACATCGGTAGTTGCAACATCTAGCTCTTTAGGCGCATTCAACATGAGTGAAGTCCCCAAGTGAAATCCTTACCCACCAACTGAGTTCTAGGTTTTATGTTTTAAAATATTTTAATAACCCTGAGTCAGTAACTCCACGTCAGCATCAATCGACATCGAAAGTTTTAAAAGGAACGTATCAATGAACTTACAAAGAAACTCAGAAAAATGATAGTTATAAAATCTCATAATTTGCGAGAAACTTAGATAAAAAACATGGTAGATTTACATACGAAGAGGGAACATGACACATTCAAAACACTTTCAAATTTTCATATAATTAAAGCTCCCGCCAAGCTTAGGTTACGTACAAATAAACACCACTGACTCCTTAAATAACTGACCTGGTTATAGTGAGAATATGAAAACCCTTACAAAAAAAGAGAAAAATATCAAGAGTCACTTCAGAGAATGAAAAGTAAGAGCCCACCCATTATGTATCCCCTGCGCATGGACCTTCTCCCGGACTACTCCTCGCACCTTATTTTATTTTTTCTCCTTCCCCTTCATCCTCGGCACCTCGCGTAGCTGCACAATCGTATCTTTTTCTTATTGAAGCCATCTCTTGATCCAATCTGTGCTTCCTTCGTGACTCTGCGATGCCGATACCTCCTAGTTCTTCGTCACCAACTGTCTCCACAATTCTCTATTTTCTTGGTAAAGTTTGGCTATGGAAAGTTGGGCCCACTCTAGCTACTGGATGGGACTCCCAACGGGAGAACCCGATATATTTTCCTTTCCCCTTCATCTCCCGCTTCCTTGACTGGTAGTCCCGACAAGATCCGGCCATGTAGTGTGCATTGTAAACTCCTCAACGGTTGGGTGTGCACTCAACTCTGTTGGGAGGCAGTCTTCTCCTCGTTTTTCATTATTTTTTCTAGGCCTTCCCCTCCTCTGTAGTGTCTGATGTTGAGAGGGAACGATCCCCAACATATGTCCTTCAGATGTATTTCTCTCCACTCCCACCTCCTCTTGAGACACTGACACTATTTTCGAGCAAAGGCAGGTACCTCCTGTTGAAGCTTCAGGGACACTTGATTCCAATAAGAAAGAGTCCCAGGCATGCTAGGGCTCAGACCTGTCACTCCGGCTACCTCGCAAACCCCATAGTGAAACAATGTATTGGCTTAGACATCTACGGATGAGTAAATACTACAACACAGAGTTCTACCAGAATTATACTCACAAGACCAGCGTTACCATTGTATAAACTTGGCTGCTGCGTAGAATTGCCCATAGAGCCCCTAGAATTTATAGCAGAATGAGGAAGAAAAACAGAACGTTCCAAAGAAAACTCATGCCTTGTGATAGGATTCCTTGAAGATTTAATGCATCACAGATACTCGATGGATGCAATCTAGAACACATGAAACGTCGTCGATCGGAGTTGCAGGGACTATACGTTACGATCATTCTAGTCTCTTTAAACTCCCCAGCTTCCATTATTAACGAATGATATTTGAAACACTTGGTGATACGGCTTCTGGAGGAATCACTCACCTCAAGCTGAGGCATTTAACGACTTCCTTATTATGGTATCCGACCTTCTGGGAGCATATGCGCACATGTTCGACTCTAACATCCTTTCCCATCCCCAAGGCTCAAGTGACTACTGTTCCGGTTTCGATGCTCATATATCCCATCCCTGATTTTCCCCGCCATAGCATGCTGATGTAACTCATTTAAACTGAAGAGGAGCGACGATGTGGACAAGGAAATCACAGGTCATTCAAAGGGGTGTCTAGGATCACATAAGTATTAAACGATCGAGACTAATGAGTTCCACAGGTACACATCAATCTATTTTGTTTTGTTTGTATATTACTATGTGTTACCTGATCACTAAACTACCTCAACCCTGATTGCAGAAAATATCCTCCCGACTACCAAACAAAGTTTGCTCCATGACCTCACCGAAGAACTTGAAAGAAACATCAAAGCAAAATCAATAGAGCAATAAAGGATATCAGACTCCCCGAGTTCAATACCCCCAACAACTTCATCGACCTGAGCGACATAGTTGAGTCGCATGCCAAACAAGATTCGCTATGGACCGAAGAACTCACAAAGATGATCGATGCAAGACTAGGGCAAGTGCAATGATTTGTAGAACATCCAATCAGAGCCTGAACCATGCTACAATAGTTGAAATCCAGTCTTGTAAAGTACCAGGTTCATGCAGTGGACATCAGGGGGATATATGCGGCTCCGATGGAACATCATAGATTTCCATGGCCCTAAACTTGTGAAGAACTATTTATCAGTTGGTCTGAATATGAGAGAACTCACCCTTTTCAAGACATATCTCAGGTTGATTGTTAAAGAGACTGTTAGAAGATGATGCCACATGGAGATTTTTGTTTTTCTTAAACTTCACTTAGCCGTTAATTTCAATTAAACTATATATTATAAATAAAGACATCGACCGATTAGTGAAAGGTCGATGGTTGTTGTAATAAATGTTTCTTTTTTGTTGTTAAGAATTATTTTGAAGCTGCTATGAAAGGAGAAGTCCTTCTGGACCAAAGACAAGCTATTTTCATCAAATTCATGTGATTGGACTTCGAGAAGAACTACTTCCTATCCTCTTTCATGAATGATGTAGTAATGAGTAAGAGCAATTAATTCTGTTGTCAAGTTATCTGGTGCAATGTTTTGATGTTCTTTGCTTTAATGATGAATATGAATCGTTGAGTTATTATGTGATGAATGGTTATGGTAGATAAATTATTTTTTTTGTCATTATCTTATTACATATGTGCTTTATTTCTGATAATTAGTTTCTCAGATAGTAATTGGATGCTCACATGGTTGATGTATTAGTACTAGGCCCGTGGTATAGAATCATTGTTTTCATGTTTGAGCAGTGAGTTATCCCATGCTCAGCCTCTTCCCCAGTAGTTAAAACTTAATCTTGTTTTCTCTCAAGTTGGTTTATATTGGCTTGCATCTCTCATACCAGTCCCACCCAAGAGAAAATATAGAATAAAATACTCCTAACTGAAGGAAGAGCCTTCACAAGAAAACACAAAGCCCATCGATAATTTGGCTGGATCGCAAGATCTGGAGAACCATTCCATATTTAAACGCTGTAGAGTCTAATTGGGCCTCGGTGGCGGGTTTGGTTCCTACTGTTGAATCAATGGATTTAAGACCCATCAACAAGATCCTTAAAAAAAATCGCAATCATGAACCACTACCCCATTCCCAGGATTGATGACCTTCCTGACCAACTCAAGGGGGAAAAGTTATTCAACAAGATTGACCTGAAGTCTGGCTACCACCAGGTTGCCATCGAACCAACTGATGTCTGGAAGAGAGCCTTCAAGTCTAAAGAAGGTCTCTACGAATGGCTAGTCATGCCCTTTGGATTAAAAAATGCACAAACCACTTTCATGAGGTTGATGGATGATGTATTGCGACCCTTCACCAACTTCTTTGTGGTATTATATTTTGATGACATCCTCATCTTTAGTAGAAATTGGGAGGAGCACATGCGGCATATTCAACTGGTTTTTAGCACTTTGTGGCAGCACAAGCTTTATGCCAACCTAGAAAAATGCTCTTTTGGCATGAATAGGGTCCAATACCTGGGATACATTGTTGATGAGCATGGGGCACATGTTTATCCAGCTAAGATCCAAGTCATCTATGACTGGCTAGCCTCGACCACACTGACTGAGCTTCATAGCTTCTTGGGACTAGCCAATTTCTACCAGTGGTTCATGTTGGGATTATCCCATATTGCATGGTCCCTCAGCTAGGTGACCAAGGGTGATGGTAGGGCCAAGTTCATGTCGGGGAAGGAGAAACAATGAGCATTTGATAATATGAAACATCGTTTGTGCTCATCTCTAGTACTCTCCTTGCTCGATCTGCAACAACCATTCAAGATTAAGACTGATGCATCTGACTATGTTGTGGGCACAACTCTCACTCAGCATGGGCATCCTTTGGCATACCATAGTGAGACACTCTTTGATATTGTCTAGAAATACCCCACCTAGGACAAGGAAATGTATTCCATTGTACAAGCCTATCGCCAATGGAAACATTACATTCCAGGGAAAGAGACGATCATACACACTAATCAAAAGCCTCTGCAGTTCATAAAGACACAGGGGAAATTGCAGAATGAACGCCATAAGAAGTGGTCCACCTACTTGCAGCAATTCCATCTCAACATCAAGTATAAGACAGGTATCTCCAATCGTGGCGCTGACTACCTTAGTCGGCCTCCTATGGCTGCACTCACCATTGTGCTCCATTCCTGTGGACATGAAGCATCGAAGTGGCCCCGACTTTATCAACAAGATCCGGACTTCACCACCACATATCATCTCTTAGGTATAGGTGCCATTGTCACTGATTTTCATATTCAGGACAAAATCTTATGCCACTTGGGCCACCTCTGTGTTCCTACAAGTGAGCGTACAAAGTTGATTTGGGAAGCCCACTACAATCGAGTGTCAGGACATTTTAGCGTAGATAAAACTGTGGTCGTTCTTCAAAAAAAAATTTATTGGCCAAAACTTTGAAAGGATGTCAACAAGTATATCAGGTCTTGCACTGCCTACACCATTGCTAAGCCAACCATCGAAAAGAAAGGATTATACACCCCTCTTACTATTCTTGAGAAGCCATGGGAATCCATCTCAATGGATTGCATGTCTGATTTGTCGTCCACCAAGCACAGAAATGACTGTGTGTTTGTGGTCGTTGATCAGTTTTCAAAGATGGACATCCTCACAACCTGTAAGAAGAATGTCACAGTGGCAGAGACTGCCAAGCTCTTCTTCGAACGAGTTTGGGTCCAATTTGGGATACCAAAGACCATCATCTCTGATCAAGATAGAAGGCTCCTCAACACCTTTTGGTCAATTCTCTGGTCTCTGTTGAGGAACCTAATCGAGACAGCAGGTTCCTCAACACCTTTGGGTCTGAGCTTGATTTTGTGACCAAGCTCACAAAATCCACTACTTTCCACCCCCAAACTGATGTCCAAACCGAGGTCATCAATCAGATGATTGTGCATATCTTGCGCATGCATAATTCTAAGAATCTCCTTACATGGGATGAGAGTCTCCCATATGTCCAACACAATTACAACAAGGCTCTCCTTATTTCCACCAACCATAGCCCATTTCAGGTGGGTCTGGGATTCCAACCCTTGGGACCCATTGATGTTGCACTTCCTCTTTCCACTGCACAGACAGACTCTTCCCCTACTCAGTCTGGGATAGACAAAGCCACCAGATTCATTCAGTGGATTCAACACATCCACCAATATTTCCAGGAGGTTTTGTAGAAATCCAATGCTAAGTACAAGCAATGCCATGATCAACACAGGGTACCACACCAGTTTCAAGTTGGTGACAAATTCTGGTTACATTTGCAGAAGGAGTGTCTCACTGGGCCCCATCGGAAGCTTCACCCACTTCGTTATGGGCCTTACACTCTCACCAAGGTTGTGGGTAGCAATTATTTTAAGCTCAACACTCCACCCTTCCTTTGTCTACACCCAGTATTCAATGTGGACCTCCTTCGGCCATATTTTCCACCGTTATTGGACACCTCTGAGATCTTAGAAAAGATGACACCAACATATCTCAACCCTGACTACATGGAACAAGCATCCACTGATCAGATAGTGGACACACAGGTCAAGGGAACTCGCCAACGACAAATCCAGATTTATCGGGTTTTCAAGGGAGGGAAACTCCTACACCAAGGAAAGTGGCTCATCCGGAGCCAAATCCAACAAAAGTTTCCTCACCTGATGGGGGAACTTAACGTAATGGAGACCATTTCTTCCTAAGGGGGGAGGATTGATCCAGGTGGATATTGGTGGCCACCCACCGATTCCAACTGGCTCCTCGTGTTCGTTTTTGTTGAGCACATCCTTATGTACTGCTTTATAATTGTGACTTTTACACTTTTGGGGCTGTCTAAATCCCCACGCATTCTCCAAGTTGATACAAGTGGCCTCTTTCCTAATCCAACTAGATTATTTTTTATGTTTTCATGTCATCACTTCTTGTTGTACTTCCAGGGCTGTTTTGGGGCCCTAAACATTGTTTTTTTGGCTCACCATAGTCAAACTCTAGACAAAGTCAGAGTCTGGTGGAATAATGTATATTTCTCTTAAATACCTTTCCAACAAGCTATAACGCACCTAAAATAGAGTTCGTATGGAAAAGTTACTACCCTAGGAAGTTGAGGTACCAAATTACACCAACTTACCCATAGGGCCCACATGACTTTTGGCATTTCACCTTCTAGGGTTAGGTTTTTGGATGTCTAGGATTTTGACATTCATGAGTAATATGAAAAGGGCCTCTAGAGACTCATTGTAATACATTCTGCTCAGACAGATGTGCATAGTAGTCACATCTCTTCTCAGAGATAGTTACCACCATTCGAGAAATTTTCAGTTCTGCAGTTTTACAGTTTCATCCTATTGCATTATTTAATAGAAGATATTGTTCACTAGATATTTGTGTTATTCTTTTTATCTTTGTGTTTATTGTATTCAGTCTGTTAATTAGTTTGTTCTTCTCCTAAATTTGGATCAATTGGAGTTGAAGCTAAAGAAGATCCCATAAAGATGCATTGAAAAGAAAGATCATGAGGCCTGGGGAGGTTGAAAGCTCCAATCAGGAAGTACAACCAAAACTATGAAGAAGAGGGCCAATTAACTTTAAAGAACATGGTTGAATTCTGATGTGGAAGAGGTTTGGTTGTAGAGGCACAAGAATGGAAAACATGGATAGCCACCACATAAGTGTTTCAGAAAATAGGTGCTGGTGAAGAACTAGAACAAGGCTTCGAACAAAATCAAACACCATCAACCATCAAAGGAGCAACAAGGCCTATGGACACTGAACACATTGAACATGTAGTGTGGCCAAAACTCTAAAGAGGTCCAATTAACCCCAAGCTATCAACTCCATGAAGGATCCATGTAAGAACTCCAAGTTTCAGACTTCTCAAGCAAAGATATTAATCCTATGAAATAAGTCCTGGCATAGAAGGCTAGATGAGGTACTCATGTACAATTGAAAAAGACATCATAAAATGAGTTCCCTTATGAATGCCAATCCATCTCACCGGAGTGAATGGGTTTCTAGCCTCTGCAACCGCTGAGTCAAAATAGGACTGGTGCTCGATGCGAGACTCACTCTTAAAAATAGTTGATGTCGAACAAAAACGGTGAAGCATGAAGAACCACCCGAGGAAGCATTGCACAACATCCTCACACAATGATGAACTGAGTGGAAATGATGAGGGAAATGGGTGTCACAATTGATGACTAAATTATGGAGTACAAGATAAAGGCATCAAAGATGCAAAACAACCTAAGCAAGAAATACTCCAATGTGACGAGCTCTAAGACACTGCAAAACAAGGCACTACATGGAGACAAAATCTCGGTTACACTCCTAAAAATATCTGCATGAGTGGCATAGAATCCACTACTCAAAGGTGAAAAATGAGAGGTACCATAGATAGTCATCATGGACAACAATCCTCGATATGGGTCCCGAAAAACAAAGCCATGTTAGGTACCCATTTATAAGTGAGGAATCAATTCTCTTAATTTACCGAGATTCTTGGAAAAACAAGAATCTCGAAGAGACATCAAATGTGGTGTGTACAACCAAAAGTTGAAAAGAGAACGAAATTTCTCTTTTCAATGCCTCCAACAAAACATAAGGTGGAGGCCTCATTGAAGAGTTAAGGAAACAACTTTGCCAATAACCTTAAAAATACAATAAATTGGAAAACAAAAATGACAATGACCTCCAAAAATGCACAAAATCCTTAGAAAACGTTGAACTTAGCACTGGTGGAGAAGTCGCCATGGAAGAGGCGTGCGGTCTCCCAACCTTAGTCAACTCCTTAGAAAATAGGTGTTGATCCAATACCATAATGTGTAAGGCCTCCCATAAGATTTTGAAAGGAAAGAAAGGAACATTTCCCCAAAGGGAGGGAGGGTCCCATATCACTTGCAATAGATAAAGAAAGGTAGTGAACATTAACCCAATATGCGTTGCACCACTTGTAAAATAGTAGTGAGAATAAAAGTACAACAATTCCAATATTCCAAAAGAAAGTTGCCATGATAGACCAAGTCCACCCCAATTTCCCGAAGGGAGTCTCATGTCACAGTAACTGGATGGATTTTGTCTAGAAGATTCCATAGATATCAAAGGACCTCTCGGGCACATCCAATTGGCGAGGAAATTTCACCAGCAAAGGAAAGAACCAATCAACGAAGAAAATCGCAATACTGGCAGAGGGCACAAGAATTACGCCTCTATATCAAATCATCCTGAGGAAAATACTGAGATTTATCTTGTGTATGCCAATAGAAGCGAAGATGATATTCTCTTTCATGATGACCTGGAAACCACTGATATTTAATCATCCGACCGACGTTTCTCTCGCTTGCCACACAAACAAACTTCACGAGCGGTAAAAATATGTCGATGTCATATCGATGATATATGAGAAGGTATCCATCCATACATTTTTGTTGGTGGTGCCTTCCTCAAAATCCCAAACCAACCGAGTATACGTTTATCCAACCAAGCACCAAATAAAATCTCTAACATCATCACCAAAGGAAACAACAAAGAAACTGTGTTCTGGAAACCGTGAGATGATCTCTGTCACCACTGAAGGAAGGTGGATTTTTCAACTTGGAATATCCCCCGGTCAATGGTTACATTTGTTGATAGGTAGGAATCCAGTGGATAGCGCGGTATACTTTTGGAACCCAGTGATTTTCTACCTGGCATACATATGGAACACTCACAGCCAAAGCCCGCCATAGCGAACATATGAGCTAGTAGTGCCAGTGTGGATGGGCTCATCTCGACAACCCCGTCTGCTCCACTAGGAAAAATAAAAAAGTCTCTATTGATAGCATAGGAAAAGGCCAAGGGAGGGATCCTGACAAGGCAACCCGGATTCAAACATTTTTTGCTGGGAACTGCGGCGACATCCTTTGGGATTAAGAAACTATTGGTGCCTTCGCCATGCACGATGCAGGTGATCAATAAAAACATGGTGAGCTTCCCTGGATAGTATTTTCCAAAGCATGACGTTAAAAACATGCCTCGTGATGCGTTTTTAGCCTCAACCAACCACAAATGGACTTCACGAGCGATAAAACTATGTCGTCGATCCACCTCCACCAGCCCAAAAAGAACTCAGGCTGCTTTGCTGACCAGAGCACAAAAGGGATCATGGTTAAGAATATAGTGCATGAAGACACCATTTGGAGAATGCACCCATCAATAGAGCTAGGACATCGAGAGAGTCTGTGCATCCAACAAAGGAGACAACGAGAGGTAGCTGGGCTCTAATTCTTTTCTTCATGTGTGATTTGACCTCAAAACCATTAAAATATGAGATCTATAACAAGGAGTGTATTTCCACAAATTTGCATGAGGCACGATCTATGTGTGAGAGGAAAAATTCATAGAAAAACATGATCAACCACAATCCGCCATACCATGTAGATATCTGCACCAATAAGCTAGGAGATGGTTCTAAACATAGAGATTCACACAAATTATCTAGGAGGTGGTTCTAAACACACAGAGATCTGCACCAATCAGCTAGGAAGAAATTTTAAACACAAAGATAGAGAAATAAATATTCTCACAAACTAACACACCCACCAACACTTAAAGGGCCTCCTTCACCTCAATTGTATATGGAAGAGTGAGAGGAGAACAATTCGCATGATCCATGTGGGATACATTGGTCTAATTTTATAAAATTCCATAAGCATGTAAAATACTATGACTTTCCGGGTGGTCACCCATCCCAGTACTACTCTAGCCCAAACACTCTTAACTGTGGAGTTGTAATGAGATTCGATAACGCTATGTTGTAAGAATGTATATAATACCACTAAGAAATCATTGCATGATGTCTGTAATTAACAAATGAAGATGGAATTACGTTCCATTCCTCATCAAAAGGGTGAATACCATGGTTTATCAAAAGCATAGGTTTGAAATGTTGATTTAATGGAAAAGGTGGATGGCCACCAAGATCACCTGGATCATTCCTCCCCCCTTAAGAAGTAATGGTCCCCATTGCATCAATTTCTCTCGGGAGATGGGGAGACTTTGGATGAATCTAAACTTTGGTGAGTCGCTTGCCTTGTTGAAATAGATGCATTGCTTGTAGTTTGTCTATGGAAGGATTTCATGAACTTGTTGGAGGTGTTGGATATGTTGATACTGATAGGGGGGTGAATCAATATCAATTATAATTTAGCACCTTTTGTTATGAGGAAAATCTCTCTATGGCATGGGGTAAACCCCAACAGACTAAATGACATGAATAAATCAAATCTAATGCCAAATATGCTATATAAATGAAATGATAACAAGATAAGGCCAAGATCCTACCTCATCTAGATGTTTGATGAATAACATCGTTGAGCACGCAACTCAAATATTTATACCTACAACTTGTCCTTAACAACCAAGATACGTAAGCATATGGTGACAATATATAATATTAGCATATAGATTAGGATAATCCATTAACATACATGAAAAATATTCTCATGGAATAATAATTCAAATATTTTCAAGATATCAATTGGACGAGAAAAGAGTATTTCTATTAAAATGATAAACAAAAGTATATAGGTGAAAAAATTCTGTAACGAAACATATTGAAACCGAGAAACTAAGTCCCTCCAGTTGGGCCTCCACCACTTTAATCCTCCACCTAAGGAAAGCTCATATAAAGGAGACAATGAGATTCTCCATCACAAAGAAGGAAGAGCTTGGGGGATTAATAAGGGGTTCAAACTTTCAAGGATAAAGGGATGCAAACTCAATATGAAGTGAAATTTCTCGATAGTGTCTTTTCTCTCAAGGTTGAATTATCTCCCCCAAGGCTTGGATATGGCTCAATTTATAGCCTTCAAATGGAACTGAAGGGCTGAGTTAGAGCATTTCCATTATATGGAAGTTCAAGGATCATGGATCTTGTGACATGGCATGGAAACCCGAAATAATTTTTAATTTTAAGCACCAAACCTGATGTATCGGGTTGTAGTGGAGCAACCTGTGTATACACTTGTTGTTTAACTGATAGGGCGTGTATGTGTGGAAAAATGTTTCTTTTTTTCTCTGGAAGGTACAAAAGGGGACTTCAATTCTGAATAGGGAAATGGAAAGGCCATCCAAGCAAGTTGCATGGGTTGAGGAAAAATTTGTTGTAACAGATTCCCCCTAATGTGTGAGATCGGAGGAGTATCTGCAATGGACGAAATACATTATAAGTCCCATAAGTGGAATAATGGAGACTCAGTTGGAAGTGCTAGTTACTCATGAGAATATTACAATCCATAATGATTTTGTACACATGGCTGCCAGTATAAACTACACTACAAATCCATGTGGAAATATATCAAATAGTTTATCATGGCCATGCATAGGCAATACAAAATCCTGTAGGCTTTCATATTCACGAATAAGGCACAGTGGAATACAGTCTCAAAATAAATTTGAATATATTCATATACAATGAAGTACAATCTGATCTCCCATGATCATTGAAGTCATATAGGTACTGGTCCAGTGAAAGACAACAATAGATTAGGAAAGATGCTACTGTAAGTTGGAGGTATTCTACACTATCCGTCGAAGGTGCAAGTATACATCATGTGAATAGAGGAGTTGAGGTCGAATACAATAAGACTTCATTTGATTATTGTTGAACAAGATAAGTCAACTGAGGGGGGGGGGTGAATCAGTTGTATAAAATTTCTTTCATTTTATAAGAAGATTACTTATTAATCAATAAATCATGCTTTTAACATTTAACTTGCAACAATACATTTAACCAATAAATATACAATCACATAAATGAAACAGTGACATAGTGATATTTCATGAGGAAACCCAAAAGGGAAAAAACCTCTTCTTCTTATGAATGAAAGGCAAGCTCCAACTCCTCTTTACATTCTTATTTTATTTGAGCTACAACCCAGATGAGGCTGCTACCTCTGTTTCTTCAGCACCTACTGAATGGAAGCTACAACTCCCAAATGTACAAGCACCAACGTCTACAAGAGACTTTTACAGTCTCCCCTTGCTCCTCCCTACCACCTTGAAATCATTCTCTGTCACTAAGAACCTGCAAACCAACTCTTTATCTACTTAGTCAAAGATTAAGAATTCAAATCCTCTCTGCACGATTCATTCTTGACCAGACCACTTTAGATTTTCCAATCTATGTCTGTGTCTTCCCTCCTCTATCTTTTCTCTTCTTTAAATTTTACAGAGCCATATATCTCTCATAATCCTCACGCACTTTACTTTTCTTACAACAATCACTTTATATGTCTTCCAGTATCATCAATGTGTACAATCGAACCCTCAGCCTTCAAAGAATTAGTTAAAATAACTGAATAACTTCCTTACAGTTTACATTCTTGGTCTTGCTAACAAGTTAATCGAAATGCATTTCACATTTTCACGTTTCAGAAATTCGGCAATCCTGTGTTGAAGACTCTTGACACTTCAAAATACAAAACCCAAAATCTACACAAGAAAAGGTTTTTTTTTTCGGCGTTTTCGTATTTTGACGTTTCGACATATCGACACTTCGCATTTCA
Source organism: Picea glauca (assembly GCA_000966675.3). Taxonomy (NCBI): domain Eukaryota; kingdom Viridiplantae; phylum Streptophyta; class Pinopsida; order Pinales; family Pinaceae; genus Picea; species Picea glauca. The sequence continues at coordinate 1,130,289 of JZKD02S2248359.1, forward strand.
TGATTTCGGTATTTTTGTTTATGAAATGTTTCGACACTTTCAACTCCCGGTATCCAAAATCTTCAGCGTTTCGCATTTCGGCTTTTTGGTATTCCTGTGGTGAAGTTTTCTTGATGCTCCATGTCGCGATCCCCGAAAATCCGAAATGGAGCTTGGTTGCACTACCTCCTTCCTCAAGCCTTTCTCGATGTGACCATAGGTTATGACGAGAAGTTTATTCATAAAGTGCTTTCGTGATTTCCCATTTCAGCAATTCGCCTTTCGGAACTTCGGGACTCCTATGATGAAGAGTCTCGACTCTTGACTCCTCCAACTCCCGGTATCCAAAACTTCGAAATGGAGTCGGATCAATGGTCCACGATATCCCTCTGATCAATGACTCATATTAAGTCGTGGTTCGACATTTCACATTTCGGAACTTCGGGACTCCTGTGATGAAGAGGTTTTTGCTTACCATGCAAAAAATCCCAAAATCTTTGTAGTTTTGCGTTTCGGGCATTCTCCAAATTTGAAACCACCATGCCTGTGCAAACTGATCCATGCCTGTGCACAATGATCCACGCTTGTCCCTTTAGCATTTTAAAAGTTTGACATTAATGACAAAACCAGTTTTGTGCAAACTTTGCAAATTGCAATTCTTGCCAACAATTACTAGTCATTAAGGTATATCGTTAACAAATGTGAGACAACCTACTGATAATGAAAGTAGGTATCAAGGCATCGAGTACATTCTACAAGTGTGAATAGGGGTGTTGAGGTCAAACACTTGAAGAATTCATCGATCATGAGACATTGATGTATTCCCCATTGTCGATGGTGGGAGAACTTGCCACTGGTGACTGCAAGCGTCTAGGTACTCATAGGACTCTATGCCTCATTTCCATAATAGATGAGCTAAAGTCGATGGAAAGAGACCCACTGAAAGGAGAGAATTATGGAATCTCTCTCATCAGTCAACATGAGGTACAAATAAATAGCTTGATAATTTGGAGGAGCTCAGATGAATAGGATGTTTACAAAACACAGATCCTGTGCGTCTCTCACATGTACCAAATGCAAGTAGTGCACAAACGAGACCCTCTGAATAGTATCCAATAAGAAAACAATCTTGACAAAGGAGAGGAAACCACCACTAAGGCTATTGGAATCCAAGACACTGCATGAATCCCAATGTGTGAATGGATTTATTGCCATCAAACACAAGGAAAATCCCCTCAGTCAGCGACCAATGAGGAGATGTGAACTGTTGGGTTCAAGGTTACCTACCCATAATGAAAGTAGGATTAGGGTGTATGGTAGGAATACAACTTCATGTGACTTTAAGATACACTGAGGGTATGACCAACATGCAAAGTCAAGAGTTATGAGAAATCACTGACACATGCTTATAGACTTCCTTTGAACTAAAGCATGAGACATATGGATAACTCATGCAGCATAGACTTGATGATAAATCTTCGTGATGCAGGAGGCATCAACAAACTCTCCATCGGCATTGGAAGAATAACCAGTCGGAGGAGTAAACTCTATGTAACGAGCTTAGCTTCCTAAGGTCATGCTAAACCCAAAATTTGGATGAAAACGAACTCAAAAGTTTCTTCTCTATTCAAAGTTAACATGACTGCTATCGATATGAGATAATATTCTTTTCCCACCCGTATTTTTTGTTTTTTCATAGGCAAAGAAATGATATGATACAAGAGAGGAAACAAGTTTCACGAGTAAGAAACTAGCTCCAAATAGTGGAACATACCTATTTTGAATGCAAGGATGTGCATGTGGGGCATGGACACTCGGGGGGATGTTTTCTCTTAGGGTACAAGGTGTCAAGCTACAAAGGATATGAAAAAGGCTTTGCTTGGCTAGTGATGCAAATTGTTGAGGTAAGAGGCTTATAAAGAGAAACATGGAACCAACAATAGGCTCAATACTGCAAGCAAGATGATGGAATGCGATTACAAATTAACTCCAAAGAATGTCCTTTTTTGTGGATTTATTCCCCTAAGCCTAAAAAAGTATAAAATAATACCCAAGAGACCTCTTCTAGCCAATGTTGACTAGAGTATTCCTTTTTCATAAGTAGTCTAATTGGTACAAAAAAGGTTTAAACTTACACCAAATAGACATCCTTTCAAATCCATTTAATGAGTGTGAAAGAGACAAGTTCACTCAACAATCTTTTTGCTTTTTAGAGAGTCGGAAAAGAGATTAACCAATACTCAGGGGGAGTCCCATAGGTAAGGGTTAGAATGATTGTGAGTAATAATATGAGGTTCGAACACAAATTCATATCAGAACTATCAGGAACTCCTGGTCCTATAGAATAACTTTTGCATGGGAGCCAAATGCAACAAAGGTTCTAACTAGGGCACCCATGTTTGGTAAGCCTCTACCACTTAATAATGACACTTCTAGTAGAATTAAGAAGATTATGTGTCGCTAATAAATGGGTTTGTACCTAAGGAATATGGATCACAGTCGTAGGATGATGCAAGAATGAAAAATGGAGTGACAACCTATTCTATATGTCGGTGAAAGAAAATACCTTTCGAAGGCATGAACGGGCGGTATGATGCTAGAAACCGCAAAAAATCCTGGACAAAACCACAAAAACCAATTCTTTCCACTGTACTATTAGTCCATATAAAGTGGGTAAAAAATCTCTACTAATAGTAAAAATAGACCATTTTACCATTTCATTTGAGTTTTTCAACTTGGCGTCACCATTGAAGGAAGGTGTCTTTTTCAACTTGGAATAGCCCTCGATCAATGGTTACGTTTGTTGACAACTAGGACACCAATGGATAGCGTGGTATACTTTTGGAACCCGGTGCTTTTCCACCTGGAATACACATGGAACACTCACGGGCAAAGCCCATTGTAGTGGACAGATGAGATAGTTCCAGTGTAGACGAGCTCATCCCGACAACCCCAACCGCCCCACTAGGAAAAATAAAAAAAGTCACTTTTTCTAGCGTAGGCAAAGGCCAAGGGAGGGAATTTGACAAGACAACCTAGATTCGAATAGTTTCTACTGGGAACTCCTGCGACATCCTTCAGGAGTAAGAAACTATCGGTGCCTCCGCCATGCACGATGCAGGTGATCAATAAAAACATGGTGAGCTTCCTTGGATAGTATTTTCCAAATCATGATGTTAAAAACATGCCTCATGATGAGTTTTTGGCCTCAACCACCCACATATGGACTTCACGAGATGTAAAAATATGTCGTTGATCCACTTCCACTAACCAAGAAAGAATTCAGGCCGCTTTGTTGACTGGAGCGCAAAAGGAATCATGGTTAAGAATAGAGTGCATGAAGACACCGTTTGGAGAATGCACCCATCAACAGAGATAGGACATGGAGAGAGTCTATGTGTCCAACAGAAGAGACAACGACATGTAGCTGGGATCTGATGCTTTGCTTCATGTGTGATTCGACCACAGAACCATTAAACTCTGAGATCTATAACAAGGAGTGTATTTCCACAAATATGGATGAGGCACGATCTGTGTCTGAGAGGAGCAATCCATAGAGAAACATAATTAGCCGCAATCCACCATACCATGTAGATATTCGCACCAATAAGCTAGGAGATGGTTCTAAACATAGAGATTGGCACCAATCATCCAGGAGGCGGTTCTAAACACAGATATCTACACCAATCAACTAGGAGGAAATTTTAAATAGAGAGATAGACAAATAAATATTCTCACAGAAAAATCGAGGACACACAAAAACACTACTCTTGCGTACATGAAGCTATTCCTTTACTGTAACAACCCCGCCTTTACGAAAAAATAAAACGACGTACAACAGGTAAAAAAAAAAATTTGTGTTAGGAAATTATACATCACAATTAGTAACAACATCATTGACACATCATCCAATATATTAATGAACAATATTAACACATTAACAATCAATCACGACATAAGGCCAACATATCATCACCATGAATAACAATACACATGTCGACGCATTAACACCAATAAATATTAGCCCCTAATCATTGCATTCATACAACTAGTAATGATGCATAAACAATATGAATCATAAATCGCTCAACTCATCTATAAAGATAATCATTAGATAACACCAGGATAACATGAGATAACATAACGATAACTTAAGGATCATAAATATAATCATAAAAATGACATAAGATACTACCCTCCCAACCTACCCTACAAGGTTAGGACCTTCAGGACACATAAACAAACCTCAAGCCTAGGTTCCAATAGATTTTAACCATTTAAGGTCTCAAGGCTGATGACTTTTATGAGGAACAAGGAGGTGTCTACATCCCACTAACAACAAGTCCAATCATATCTAGATCAATCCATCAATCCTATTAATCAATAATCATAGCGCAACGATAAATTGTAATTAGTATTGTCATCAATCATACATCCATATTTAAATAATTGTTGTGCATGAGAGTAACCATTCTAGAACAATCATATGTCAACTTAAGTAAAGGCGCAAGAGAAACTAGCCACTAAATCAGTCATATATCAAATAATTCAAGACACAAGATTAATTAACATTAAAATCAAGGTGCAAGAGAATAGGGAAGAAGCAATCACACGCCCACTTAAGTTAAGGCGCACATATAATTCTATTATTATATCACAACAAAATCAATGGCGTGAGGTAAATATTCATTAAATTTTTATGGCACCTAAGTAACTACAAAAATCATTCAATACATCATATTTTATGCGCCCAAGAATTTTTTTATCTAGAACAACATTCCTTTCATTAAATTCCATTGGCGCGATAATTATAAGGTCCACAAATCATTTAATACATTATATATTTATGCACGTGAGGAATCTATTATCTAGAGCAACATTGCTTTCATTACATTCCATTTGCGCAAAAGTCTAAGGTCAAAAAAATCATTTACTTACACTATATATTTACACGTGTGAGAAATATAACTTTTAATTAATCTCATCATCGATATGTATTGCGCAAGGAAATCTAAACCATAAATTTAACATACATCATATTAAATTTTAGGTGCAAGAGTATCATCAATTTAGCTCAATGCGCAAGGAGATCTCCTCCTTTCAACGATTATACGTCAACTCGATTAATGGCGGAAGAGTAAACTACACACAATATTATCCAATCCTAGCTATACATATCATGGCACAAGTAAACCAATGATTAAATAAATTATCCATCCACATTAGTCTTAAGGCACATCGAGACAACAATTTATAATATCCTTAAAGAAGAGCATATTGCATTAAAGGATTATGAATGTAGCATTAATGAATATAACATCCAGGAGAGCATATAGCATCAATTAAGAGCATAAAGCATTAAAAGACTATGAATATAGCATTATGGAGAGGATGAAGCATTAAATAAAATCAGAAAGCAATAAATAACATTAATGAATATAGCATTAAGGAGAGCATATAGCAGTAAAGGACTCTGAATATAAAATGCTAAATCAAAATTTTACTCCAAATCATAAATTGTATAAATCAACCCTCTTATTATGTAACTGGAACTATGCCGAGCTGGAGGACTTCTTCCCATTCAGAGATAAATGGCAAAGACACATGCTAGCCTCCCCCACAGGCTGGGCACGATTTATTCAAGAAAAATGTAGAGATATAAAGGTAAGAGACATGCTAGCCTCCCCACAGGATGGATATGATTTACTCAAGAAAAATGCATAGATATAAAGGAAAAGACTCATGCTAGCCTCCCCCATGGGCTGGGCATGATTACTCAAGAAAAACACAGGGATATAAAGGTAAAGACTCATGCTAGACTCCCCCATAGGCTGGGCACGATTTACTCAAGAAAAACATAGGGATATAAAGGTAAAACACATGTTAACCTCCCCATAGGCTGGGCACAATTTACTTGAGAAAAATGCATAGATATAAAGGTAAAGACTCATGCTATCCTCCCCTATAGGTTGGGCATTATTTACTTAAGAAAAACAAAGAGATATAAAGGTAAAACACATGCTAGCCTCCCCACAGGCTGGGCACGATTTACTCAAGAAAAACACATAGATATAAAGGTAAAGACTCATGCTAGCATCCCCCACAGGATGGGCACAAGTTACTCAAGAAAAGTATAGAGATATCAAGGGTGATTTCACTTTACCAAGAGGTGAATTCACTGAGCAAACTAAAACGAAATTTTGTTGGGTAAAATAAACAATAAACACAGAGAAATGAGGGGGAATTTCATCGTACAAGAAGTGAATTCGCTAAGCAAACAAAAACTAAATTTTGTTGGGTAAAATAAAATGTTTTAGACAACTGGTAGTGACACCCCAAAATCGTTGGATGGAAGCAAAAATTTGCAGAGAATAAAAAACAATAATCGTAGAGGCTGAGGAGGGAATAAATGCCCAGGAGAGAATATCCTTGCTGGACAAAAAAGCAAGTAAACAAAATGATGAGGTGATCCCTGGAATAAAATGCCATTCCATAGTAAAAGTCTCTTCAATATTTGTACACATACATAAATAAAGGAAAAAATCTATGATCCCATGAGATGAACGAAATAAATTCAATACAGTTTAAGATTTATCAAAATGGAGAATTGACTGGTCAAATACCATAACCACTAAGGATGTCGATTCTAAGGTAGGATGTTGTTGGCGTCCTTTGACTGAAACTTGTGCTTATCCTTGCATCCTCTTTCTAATCATTGAGACCTCACTAGTACCTCCCAGCCAACGCTAGGGGTACTCTTCTTCCCCCTTATCCCTCGGATCCACAAAGGGTCCACGCACAGAAAACTAGATAAATCTAGCTCCTAGATCGCCTCGCAAGGTCATGCTACCACTCTCTTCTTCGAGCTGGGTATCCCAACACCCACAAGAAAAATCAGTCAAGAAAATTATGGTAGCATAACCTTACACATACTAGTCATGATCCATTCCTGTTCTGAGCCATTACTTTTATAGAGTTCTTCTTAGTGACCAATTTCCATTTGCATGTTTAATTCGTTTTATTAAAATTTAATTAGGAAATACTCTCTCATGCACACTTGTCACCTGATCCCTTAGTTGCACCAGAAATTCATTAATTTAATTTAATTAAATGTCAAATTCCCTCACCTATCCTAAAAGCGCTCCTTGTTGTCCCTTTATTCCCTCTATTTCTTTTTAATGACTGACGCCTTTCTAAAACTTAGTTGTGTTTTATTTAGGAAAGTTATTTAGTTAGACTAGACTAGATTATTTTCTATGTTTCCACATTCCTTTTTACATTCATTTCCCCTTTTTGACTAAGTTCCAATTTAGCATGTCTTGCACATAATCAGTAATTAAATATTTAGATAAATATTTCTCTTTTAAATTCTTAACTTGATTTTTCTTCATCCCCCTTTTATTAGTTGATTATTTAGTTTTTAGTCTTCTTACCCTATTTAGACCTAGGCTTAATTTTCAACTAAGCTTAGAATTTTTCAAGGAATTTTATAATTAATAAAATTTACTCATTTAACATTTATTTTAAGGCTGACCAGGTCAAAACAAAATATTGTTTTCTAGGCACCTAGGTTCATTGACTCACCTTTATTAAAACACGACGTTCCCTTCAAGACACACTACGTGCTCCAAGGGTGCCACTCACCTTTGATTGATTTATTGGTTGTGGAGCCTGATTATCTTCTTGATTCAGAGGTCTTTTTACTTTCAGCTGTGTTTATACCCCATGAAGTATTTACACCCCATAAGTATGTACACTCTTCCACGCGGGGGAGTGCAGAGGTAGGGTACCCCCTCTGTGGGGTCCAGGGGGGCTATCCCCCCGGCTGGGGGGTCTGGGGGCAAGCGGGCCCCCGAAGGAAAAATTGCCTTGTAAATGTATATTGTAATTTCATTGTAAATCTGGACCATTCATTATAAGGTTGCAGATCTAATCATAGATATTATGTTAGGGTTTTTTTTCCCTAGAAGGCAAACCTCTATTATGAGGGAAATGTATTATGGCTATGGTTGATGGTGAATATTGTATTTTGAGGTAGGATACTGTGAGACAAAGAAAAGGAAGTTACAACGGGTTTTGCTATAGGTTGCATCCCTTCATTTGTTGGGTAATAATAAAGGAAGGACCCAACAATTTCTCTGGTGGACGTAGCCCACACTGGGTGAACCACGTAAATCTGTGTCTCTATTGTATTGTGTATCTTATGTTTTTTGTTTCTGCATTTGTTTTATTTTATTTCTCAACAGTCCTATTTTTATAACAACCGGTATCAGAGTGAAAGGTAACTCACAGGAAAAGAAGGTTCCTGGTTCGAGTGGAAGCAATGTCGGAAGATGGAAAGTTTAGGGTCGAGAAATTTAATGGCCAAAACTACTAGTTATGGAAGATGCATATGGAAGACTATTTATATCAGAATGATCTATTCCTACCATTGGGCGGAATAACAAAGAAGCCGATGGCTACGAAGGATGGAGAATGGGAGATTCTTGACAGAAAGGCTCTAGGAATGATACGGCTGAGCCTGGCAGCGCCAATGGCTTTCAATATTTACAAAGAAAAGACAATGAAGGGTTTGATGGATGCATTGGCCAAATTGTATGAAAAACCCTTGGCCTCCAATAAGGTGTTTCTAATGAAGAGATTATTTAATATGAAGATGTCAGAAGGTGGGTCTGTTGCAGATCATTTAAATGATTTTAATATGGTTACTAATCAACTAAGTTCTGTAAAAGTTGACTTTGATGATGAGGTTAGGGCTTTTCTAATCTTGTGCTCATTGCCAGAAAGCTAGAACAGCTTGGTCATGGCTGTAAGTAACTCTGTCTTTGGTTCAAATACTTTAAAATTTGATGATGTTGTTGGTGTTATCCTTAGTAAGGAAATGCGATGGAAAAACATAGGTGAGACATCAAGAAATGCATTGAACATGGAGAACGGGGGAAGACAAAAGCATAGAGGAAAGGGTTTCAGGAACCATGGGAATTCTACGAAGGTCAGATCCAAATCCAGACTTGGAAATATAGAGTGTTGGAATTGTGGGAAGAAAGGACATCTGAAGAAAGACTGCAAGGCTCCAAAGAAACAAAGAGATGGACAACAGGAGAGAAATTAGGAAGCAAATGTAACAGGTGATGTGTTACAAGATGCTTTGATTCTTTCTGTAGATAATATTTCTGAGTCTTGGG
>JZKD02S2248359.1:1141151-1169220 GCA_000966675.3 Picea glauca
GCAATGGTTTGCACAAGACCAGATATTGCACATGCAGTGGGAGTTGTGAGCAGATATATGAACAATCCAGGTAAAGAACATTGGGAGGCAGTAAAGTGGATTCTCAGATACTTGACAGGTACTGCTAATCATGCATTATGTTTTGGAGGTTCAAAAATTGTTCTACAAGGATATGTTGATTAAAATATGGCAGGTGATAAAGATAGCAGGAGGAGTACCACAGGGTATGTGTTTACTATAGGTGGAACAACAGTAAGTTCGATTTAAAAACTACAAAAGGTTGTTGCACTTTCAACAACAGAGGCAGAGTATGTTGCTTCTATAGAGGCTAGTAAAGAGATAATTTGGTTACAGAGGTTTATGGAGGAATTGGGAAAGGAGCAAGAGAATAGCAGGTTGTACTGTGACAGTGAGAGTGCCATTCATCTTGCAAATAACTCAACCTTCCATTCGAAGACTAAGCATATACAGTTGAGGTACCACTTCATACGATCTGCCTTGGAAGATGGACATTTGAAGTTGGAAAATATACACACTAGCCAGAATCCTGTAGACATGTTAACAAAGGGAGTAACCAGGGAGAAACTGAGTTCCTGCTCAGTTTCAGTTGGTCTTCAAGAATGAAGATGAAGATGAGAAATTTTCTAGGTCCAAGAAGGTTCAGAGTCCAACATATACAACAGCATTGGAGTTGTTGAGATCAGTCTCCAAGTGGGAGATTGTTGGTTGTGGAGCCTGATTATCTTCTTAATTCAGAGGTCTTTTTACTTTCAGTCGTGTTTATACCCCATGAAGTATTTACACCCTAGAAGTATGTACACTCTTCCATGTGGGGGAGTTCAGAGGGGGGGTACCCCCTCTATGGGGTCCGGGGGGGATATCCCCCTAGCTGGGGGGTCTGGAGGCAAGCGGGCCCCCAACGAGGGTTCGGGGGCAAAGCTCCCGAAGGAAAAATTGCCTTGTAAATGTATATTGTAATTTCATTGTAAATCTAGACCATTCATTATAAGGTCGCAGATCTAATGATATAGATTATGTTAGGTTTTTTTTTTCCCTAGAAGGCAACCCTCTATTATGAGGGAAATGTATTGCGGCTATGGTTGATGGTGAATATTGTATTCTGAGATAGGAGACTATGAGAGAAATAAGAGGTAGTTACAACAGGTTTTGTTGTAGGTTGTATCGCTTCATTTGCTGGATAATAATAAAGGAAGGACCTGGCAATTTCTCTAGTGGACGTAGCTCACACTGGGTGAACCACGTAAATCTATGTCTCTATTGTATTCTGTATCTTCTATGTTTTGTTTCTACATTTGTTTTATTTTATTGCTCCGCGGTCCTGTTCTTCTAACATGATTTTGGTAGTTTTCCAACCCTTGGAGTCAATACACCATCAGGCGACCTTGTGAGAGACTAAGGGCTTATAAGGAATAAAGACCCTGCCTTATTGTGCACCCCTTAGAATATTCATGAGCGACTGTCTCAGTCTTCCTTCATGGCATCGTGGATCTATGAACTAGGTAATCGTTAACATACAATTCAAGCCATGGTGGGAGTGCTAGTAGGCTGTGACAGGGTTGCTGCCACACCTCTCCATCTATATCCGGTTGTTGTGTATGGCCCCTTTAATTCTAATGTGAGTCCAATTAGCTAGAAATCGTTAGCCTGCATCCATCAATGAAACACGTCAACGATCCATAACAACATCATAATATACCTGCTCATATGCCACATATGCAAAATAAGAAATACCCAAACCATATACAATCCACTCCCTGACTCGATCCAGAGTCCAAGGAGGTCCACCGATTCCATCGGCATCCCCAATCTGTCAAGTGTCCTACACACTCAGGAGAAACCCATCAATAGCACCTATCTATACATAGATAATCAAATAACATAACAACATAATCCATAAGCATCATCATCGGAATCCATACATGAAAGAGACAACCATATACTAAACCGGATCACTTGCACGGAAGTTTCCTCAAAGAATAAGTCATATCATGTGTGCGCAAGAGAAGGATGTTACATACACCCCCTCTTGTTTTAAACTTCATCCTGAAGTTTCATAGTATATAAGTGCAGAAATAAAGTATCTGAAAATATCTAATATGTCTAACTATCAAACAAAAATGGAAACTGTCAGCGCATATCATATAGGTCCTCCTAGGTAGTAGAGTGTGGACTATAATTATCCCACTGGATCTTGACCTGGTCGAATGTTTGATACTGTATGTTTCGAATGCGATGGTATAGAATGTGGATCGAATCCACCATGAGCGCACCCTCGTTTGACACCTACAAGGAACTCATGTCAATCAGATGTGTAGGATCATTAACATAATGTCTCAAAACTAATACATGAAAAACATCGCACATATGCCTCAAAGAATCAGGCAAGACGAGTCAATAGGCCATAGGCCCCTTCCTTTCCACAACTTCGAAAGGTCCCACAAACCTAGGAGAGAGTTTAGCACCCTTCCCAAACTTAATCGAACTCTTGTGCGGTTTCACTAGCAAGAAGACTCGATCACCAACTTCATAACTACGGTCAATGTGATGTGCATCGACATAACTTTTCTTTCGATCTTGTGCTTCCTTGATCCTTTATCTTATCATTTTCATTCGTTCTTCCATTTCTTGTATTTCTTATGGTCCTACTAAGACCTTATCCTCAATTCGATCCCATCTCAAGGCGTTCAACACAATCGTCCTACACAGAAACTCAAATGGTGCCATCTTAATGGTGCTTTGATAGTTGTTTTTGTATGCAAACTCTACAAATGGAAAGAACTCCTCCCAACGCTTATGTTGGTCCATCACATACATACACAACATATCTTCTAAGATTTGGTTTGTTCTTTCCATCTACCCGTCTGTCTCCGGGTGATATGCAATACTAAAGTTGAGTTGGGTTCCCAAGGCCTCTTGGAAACTAGTCCAAAATCTTCCTGTAAACACTGGTCCTCGATCGAATATGATCCTTTTAGGCATGCCATGAAATCTCACAATCTCACTGATAAAGAATCTAGCTATGTCTGGCACCTGATACATCATACACACATGGATAAAATGTGCACTCTTTGTCAAAGTGTCTACTACCACGAAAATCGAGTCATGCCTCCTTGTCGTCAACGAAAATCCAACAATGAAGTCCATCGAAATGACCTCCCATCTTGATTCTGGAATCACATTTGGATATAGTAATCATGTCGGATGTCTATGCTCAGCCTTCACTTGCTGACATTCTAGACATCTCGCCACGTAGTTAACTATGTCCGCCTTCATTCGTTTCCAGAAAAATAAGGGTTTAAGGTGTGCCCTCATCTTCGTGACTCCTGGATGAGTCATGTACACTGCTCTATGAGATTTGTTTAAGATCAAAATTCTCAACTCATCATTTGTAAGTACATATATACGGTTATTATATCTCATTAATCCGTCGTTTTCCATAGTAATCCCTCAAATTTGGGTACCAACATGGTGTCTTGTCCGATAAATTCCTTAACCTCCTTATACCAATCATCGTCGTGTTATATAGTTAGAATCTTTTCACGAAGATTCATCTCAAGATGTATCGCTGAAAATATGCATGGTCTCCGACTCAACACAATCACCACTCTGTTCATTGTTCCTTTTATGTAGGTAATCTCAAAATCGTACTCCTTGAGTTATGATCAACGCCTTTTCCGCACGTTCAAGTCACTTTGCATAAAAATGTGTTGCAAACCACACTGGTCTATTTTTAGTTTGAATTTTCATCCAATCAAGTATTGTCTCCACACTCTCAGAGCATACACAATGGAAAATAATTCCAAATCATGCGTTGCATAGTTCTCCTCATGCTTTCTTAACTTCCTTGAGATGTAAGCGGTCACTCAACTATATTCAATCAAGACTCTGCCTAAGCCTCTTTGGATGCCTCTGTGCATTCGAAGAAGTACTTGTCCATGTCAGGGAATTTTAGTATTGACGCTGTCGTAAACAACTCCTTGAGCCTTCGAAATTCTTCCGCGCATTTCTCACTCCAAAAATACTTCTTGTTTTTCTTCTGCAATTCCATAATCAGATTTTCTATCTTTGAAAACACCCTCAATGAACCTTCGATAGTATCCAACTAAACTCATGAAGCTATGTAATTTTGGTATGTTCATCGGCATGGGACATTCCATAATAGCCTCTACCTTCGCTGGATCCACATCGATACCTTCGGCAAAGATAACATGCCCTAAGTAATGAATCCTTGATTGGTAAAAAGAGAATTTCAATAGTTTCCTGTATAATTTGTTCTCTCACAAACACTGTAGTACCAAGCACAAATTTTCATCATGTTCTTCCACCGTCTGAGAATATATCAAAATATCATCAATGAATAGTTGAACAAACTTGTCCAAGTATTTGCAGAACACCCCATTCATCAATCTCATGAATATACCCTTAGGAAGTTTGTCAGTCCAAATGGTAACACAGTAAACTCGTAATGTCCAAACCTCATCTTGAATGTGATCTTAGGAATGTCTTCCTCCTTGATATGTAACTGGTGATACCCTGATCTGAAGTCGATCTTCGAAAACACCAACACACGTTTCATTTGATCAAACAAATCATCTATTCTTGGAAACCGATATTGGTTCTTGATCGTTGCCTTGTTCAATTGACGATAGTCAATGCAGTGTGTCCATGACCCATCCTTCTTCTGTATGAAAATAGCAGGTGCACCCCAAGGAAACACACTTGGACATATAAGTCCTAGGTCCAACAACTCCTTCAATTGCATTTTCAACTCCTGTAAGTCAGGGATCGAAATCTGATAAGGTGTTCTTGCTATCATTTCAGTCTCACATTTTAGGTCGATGGTAAATTCCAACTCCCTCTCAGGCGACAACCCTGGTAACTCCTCTGGGAATACGTCTGCAAATTATCGTACTACTGGAATGTTTTCTAGTCCTTCCACCACACCCATTTCATTCAACACAATGATTGCATATAGATTGCATCCCTTGTGTATGCTCTTCCATAGTTGTAGGGAAGAGATGAACTTTAGGAAAAATCCATGGTTTCTTCCTACAATCACTCGTCTATGTCCCTCATCATCGATCAAACTTAACCATTTCGTCTTACAATTGAGTATCGCATCATGCGATTCCAACCAGTCCATACTGATCATTATGTCATAAGATCCTAAGATCATGACGTATAGGTTGGCCTTCGTGACAAAGTCTCCCAGGTTAAGGCTACAATTCATAACCTTTCCTCCAACCTTCTTCTTGGCTCCCAAAGCCATTTCCATGTAGCTAAACTCATCTTGTTGGACTGCCTTTACCTTAACTATTTTTAGTGTTGCACCAAAAATAAATCTCTTTGTAGCACCTTGATCTATCAAAACACTAAAGGTATGTTCAACGATGGTACATGACGTCTTGAGAACAGTAGACTGGTGCTCCGCCCTATGGTTATTCACCGTTGCATGAATATGATGGGTCTTGCCCAAATATCCTATGGGAGTGTGTCTGACTAACCTGGATGCTCTAGACCTCTCAACCGGGTAGTCACGCTGGTAATGTGGCTCTCCACATGTCTAGTATATGGTATTGGGTTCAATACTCTTGGTCCCCTAAGTAGAAGTTGATGGCCCACCAGCCTGGAACCCTGGTTTGTTCTACTAAATAGGCTTGAACTGTTGTTGTTGCAGACGATGTTGTTGTTGGTGTTGTGGTCCTCTGTAGGGAGTCTGTTGCTGAGGCATTAGTCATCATGGTGTCATGAACGTGGAACCTCTCGGAGTGCCTTGATACCCTGATGGATGTCTAGATAGTGTTTTATGCAGTTGCGCACTAGATGTCACCTGTCCCGTCAGTCTCGCAGATTCCTTCTCTGACCCCACTGATCAGTTCATTTCTCATCTATGAGGGCCTTCTGTACAACATCATGCAACATCTGAGGCATTAGTATCCTCACTTTCGTAATAATGTTGATGTGGAGCATACCTAAGCAGCTCCATGAAATGGTCCTTGTACTCGGGAACTGTACGACCACCCTGTTGCAAGGCGTTAAACTCATTGAGTTGATTCTTAATGAATTCCTTAGACAGATACCACTCCCAGAACCACTCCTCGAACATTTCCCATGACACTTCTTCGACGACGATGTTTAGTTGTGGCAGGAGCACTTTCCACCATAGAAGAGCGCTCCCCTTCAGCAGAAAGACCGCCATGGGGACTTTCATGTTGGAGGTATAGTCGAAAAATTCAAATCACATCTCCATGTTCTCCAACCATGCCTCGGTGGTTGTGCCATCCATAGCACCCAAGAAATCAGGAAACTTGACCTTCTCGAGTTCTCGGTGAACGCTATCGGTACTAGCTTGGGCATGTTTTGGACCCTCAGGGAGCACAGGCACCCTAGCCTCATCTCTATCTAGATGGATAATCAAGGCCTCTGACATCCTCTGAAAGGACCTCATCAACCCAACCACATCCCCCACAACTATATGTTCCCATCTAAAGACTTGTTCTTCTCGTTGAGGGTTAGTCCCCTCTGGCATGGATGCTACTGGAGGCATCGTGCCTCGTCCCTTAACACTACATTGTCTGCCTCCGTGACGTCCTCTAACCATGATTACCTGCGCAAATACAATTCAATTAATTAGTGATAAATTATTAATCAAATGTTTATACAGTGAAAGGCCTAATGATCCCAAGTTGCGGGGTTGAACCCACTCTGATACCACATGTAACATCCCCATCATTATGAAAAACAAAACGATGTACAACAGGTAATATTTTTTTTGGTTTTAGGAAATTATACATCACAATTAATAACAACATCATTGACACATAATCCAATATATTAACAAACAATATTAACACATTAACAATCAATCACGACACAAGGCTGACACATCATCACCATGAATAATGATACACATGTCGACGCATTAACACCAATAAATAATAGCCCATAATCATTGCATTCATACAACTAGTAATGATGCATAAACACTATGAATCATAAATCGCTCAACTCATCTATAAATATAATCATCAGATAACACCAGGATAACATGAGATAACATAACAACAACTTAAGGATCATAAAGATAATCATGCGAATGACATAAGATACTACCCGCCCAACCTACCCTGCAAGGTTAGGACCTCCAGGACACATAAGAAACACTCAAGCTGAGGTTCCAATTTATTTTAACCATTTAAGGTCTCAAGGATGGCGACTGTTATGAGGAACAAGGAGGTGTCTACATCCCACTAACAACAAGTCCAATCATCATCAGATCAATCCATCAACCCTATTCATCAATAATCATAGTGCAAGGGTAATCAGTATCATCATCAATCATACATCCATTTTTAAATAATTGTTGCGCCCGAGAGTAACCATTCTAGAACAATCACATGTCAACTTAAGTAAAGGAACAAGAGAAACTAGCCACTAAATCAATCATATATCAAATAATTCAAGACACAAGACTAATTAACCTTAAAATCAAGGTGTAAGATAATAATGAAGCAACAATCGCACACCCACTTAAGTTAAGGCATGCATGTAATTATATTATTATATCACAGCAAAACCAATGGCGCGAGGTAAATATTCATTAAATTTTTATGGCGCCTAAGTAACTACAAAAATCATTCAATACATCATATTCCATGCATGCGAGAAATTTGTTATCTAGAAAACATTCCTTTCATCACATTCCATTGGCACGAGAAGTCTAAGGTCCACAAGTCATTTAATACATTATATATTTATCTGAGAGAGGAATCTATTATCTAGAGCAACATTCCTTTCATTACATTCCATTTTCGCAAAAGTCTAAGGTCCACAAAATCATTTACTTCCACTATATATTTACGCGCATGAGAAATCTAACTTTTAATTAATCTCATCATCCATATGTATTGCACAAGGAAATCTAAACCATAAATTCAACATACATCATATTAAAGTTTAGGTGCAAAAGTATCATCAATTTAACACAGTGTGCAAGGAGATCTCCTCCTTTAAACGATTATATGTCAACTCGATTAATGTCGAAAGAGTAAACTACACACAGTATTATCCACTCCTAGCTATATATATCATGGTGCAAGTAAACCAATGATTAAATAAATTATCCATCCACATTAGTCTTAAGGCCCATCAAGACAACAAGTTACAATATCCTTAAAGAAGAGCATATTGCATTAAACGACTCTGAATGTAGCATTAGTGAATATAGCATTCATGAGAGAATATAGCATCAATTAAGAACATAAAGAATTAAAAGACTATGAATATAGAATTAGTGAATATAGTATTATGGAAAGCATGAAGCATTAAATAAAATCATAAAGCAGTAAATAACATTAATGAATATAGCATTAAGGAGAGCGTGTAGCAGTAAAGGACTCTGAATATAAAATGATAAATCGAAATTTTACTCCAAATCACAAATCATATAAATCAACCCTCTTATTATGTAACTGGAACTGCATCGAGCTGGAGGACTTCCACCCATGCATAAATAAAGGGTAAAGACATATGCTAGCCTCCCCCACAGGCTGGGCACAATTTAATCAAGAAAAACACAGAGATATAAAGGTAAGACACATGCTAGCCTCCCCACAGGTTGGGCACGATTTACTTAAGAAAAAAACATACATATAAAGGTAAAGACTCATGCTAGCCTACCCCATGGGATGAGAATGATTTACTCAAGAAAAACACAGGGATATAAAGTTAAAGACTCATGCTAGCCTCCCCCACAGGTTGGGAAACATTTACTCAAGAAAAACACAGAGATATAAAGGTAAAACACATGCTATCATCCCCACAAGCTAGGCATGAATTACTCAAGAAAAATGCATAGATATAAAGGTAAAGACTCATGCTAGTCTCCCCCATAGGCTGGGCATGATTTACTCAAGAAAAACATAGAGATATAAAGGTAAAACACATGCTAGCCTCCCCACATGCTGGGCAAGATTTACTCAAGAAAAACATATAGATATATAGGTAAAGACTCATGCTAGCCTCCACCACAGGCTGGGCAGAATTTAATCAAGAAAAACACAGAGATATCAAGGGTGATTTCGATGTACCAAGCGATGAATTTGCTAAGAAAACTAAAATTATATTTTTCTGGGTAAAATAAGCAATAAACGCAGAGCAATGAGGGGAAATTCGTCGTACATGAAGTGGATTCGCTGAGCAAACAAAAATGAAATTTTGCTGGGTAAAATAAAATGTTTTAGAAAACTGACAGTGACAACCCAAAATCACTAGATGGAATCACGGATTTGCATAGAATAAAACACAATAATCATAGAGGCTGAGGAGGGAATAAACGCCCAGGAGAGAATACCCTTGCTGGACAAAAAAGCAAGTAAACAAAAAGATGAGGTGATCCCTGGAATAAAACGTCATTCCATAATAAAATTGTCTTCAATATTTGTACGCATACATATATAAAGGAATAAATCTATGATCCAAGGAGACGAATGAAATAAATTCAATACAATTTAAGATTTATCAAAATGGAGAATCAACTCGTCAAATATCATAACCACTAAGGATGTTGTTGGCATCCTTTGAATGAAACTTACACTTATCCTCGCCTTCGCTTGATAATCGTTGATACCTCACCAGTACCTCCCAGCCAATGCTAGGGGTACCCTTCTTCTCCCTTATCCCCCTGATCCACAATGGGGCCACGCACACAAAACCGGATAAATCTAGCTCCTAGCTCGCTTTGTAAGGTCAAGCTACCACTCTCTTCTTCGAGCTGGGTATCCCAACTCCCACAAGAAAAATCAGTCAAGAAAATTCTAGTAGCATAACCTTACGCATACCAGTCGTGATCCATTCCTCTTCTCAGCCATTACTTTTATAGATTTCTTCTTAGTGACCACTTGCCATTTGCATGTTTAATTCGTTTTATTAAAATTTAATTAGGAAATACTCTCCCTCGTACACTTTTCACCCGATCCCTTAGTTTCACCAGAAATTCATTTGTTTAATTTAATGAAATGTCAAATTCCTTCACCCATCCTAAAACGGCTCCTTGTTTTCCCTTTATTCCCTCTATTTCCTTTTAATGACTATCGCCTTTCTAAAACTTTGTTGTGTTTTATTTAGGAAATTTCTTTAGTTAGACTAGACTAGATTCCTTTCTATGTTTCCACATTCCTTTTTACATTGATTTCCCCTTTTTGTCTAAGTTCTAATTTAGCATGTCTTGCACATAATCAATAATTAAATATTTAGATAAATATTTCACTTTTAAATTCTTAACTTGATTTTTCTTCATCCCCCTTTTATTAATTGACTATTTAGTTTTTAGTCTTCTTACCCTATTTAGACCTAGGCTTAATTTTCAACTAGGCTTAGAATTTTTAAGGGATTTTTATAATTAATGAAATTTACTCATTTAACATTTATTTTAAGGTTGACCAGGTCAAAAAAAATATTTTTTTCTAGGCACCCAGTTTCATGGACTCACCTTTATTAAAATGAAACGTGCCCTTCAAGACACACTACTTGCTCCAAGGGTGCACTCTCCTTTGACTGATTTTGGTAGTTATCCAACCCTTGGAGTCAGTACTCCATCAGGCGACCTTGTGAGAGACTAAGGGCCTCTAAGGAATAAGAACCCTTCCTTATTGTGCACCCCTTAGAATCTTTGTGAGCGACTGTCTCAGTCTGGCCTCACGACATCTTGGATATCTTGAACTAGGTAATCATCAACCTACAATTCGAGCCATGGTGGGAGTGCTAGTAGGTTGTGGCAGGGCTACTGCCACACCTCTCCCTCAATATCCAGTTTGTTGTGCATGGCCCATTTACTCCTAATGTGAGTCTGATTAGCAACCAATCATCATCCTGCATCCATCAACGTAACACGTCAATGATCCATAACAACATCATAATATACATGCTCATATGTCACATATGCAAAAACAAAAATACCCAGACCATATACAGTCCACTCCTTGACTCGATCCGGAGTCCAAGGAGGTCTACCGATGCCATCGACATCCCCAATCTGTCAAGTGTCTTTCACACTTGGGAGAAACCCGTCAATATCACCTGCCTATACATAGATAATCAAATAACATAAAAACATAATCCATAAGCATCATCATCAAACTACATAAGTGAAACAAACAACCATATACTAAACCAGATCACTTGCACACAAGTTTCCTCAAAGAATAAGTCATATCATGTGTGCGCACGAGCGGGATGTTACATCTACACAGGCCTTCATTTCTCTTCCAATGTCCCTGGGATTTCTGTGAGGCAGTTAAGCCCAATCCTTCTCTCATACCATATTGAGAAATGTGAGAATAGATATTATTATGCACAAACCAAAAGGGTGCGAGAGCTCTCTATTAAACAATGAAATAGAGAACATATTAATACACAAAAAAATATCAATATAGAAGAACTACCTTTATCTTCTGGTTGAAAAAATATCTCAACCTCACACCTATCTAGGAAGAATCTAGTTGGATGTGAGAGATTCACTCTAACTAGTTCCAACAACTTCCTAAAGACTAGGAACAACTATGTGAGCTTAACAAACACACCAACACTTAAAGCACCTCCTTCATCTCAGTTATATATGAGAGAGTGAGAGGAGAACAATTCCCATGATTCATGTGGGATAAATTGGTCTAATTTTATAAAATTCCATAGGCATGTAAAATACTATGACTTTTCGGGCAGTCATTCATCCCAGTACTACTCTAGCCCGAGTGGGCTTAACTATGGAGTTCTAATGGGATTCGGTAACGCTATGTTGTAGGAATGTACATAATACCACTAGGAATTCATTGCATGATGTATGTAATTAACAAATGAAGATGGCATTACATTGCATTCCCCATCAAAAGGGTGAATATCATGGTTTATCAAAACCATAGGCTCAAAATGTTGATTTAATGGAAAAGGTGGATGGCCACCAAGATCACCTAGATCATTCCTCCCCCCTTAGGAAGAAATGGTCCCCATTGCATCAAGTTCTCTCGAGAGATGGGGAAAATTCGACTGAATCTAAACCTTGGTGAGTTGTTTTCCTTGTTGAAGTAGATGTCATGCTTGTACTTTGTCTGTGGAAGGAGGTCATGAACTTGTTGGAGTTGTTGGATATGTTGATACTGAGAGGGGGGTCAATCAATATCAATTATAATTTAACACCTTTTATAAACTTTAACTTTTTTAATAAAATAAATGCATCCCAATATATAGTAAAGAGAAAAAGAAAAAATACATAATGCACAATAGATTTACATGGAAATCCAAATGGAAGAAAACCATAGAATGATTTTATTATATAATAGGAAAATACAACTTTCAATATTCTCCATATCCAACTGGAAGGAGGCACCAAACCACTGATTTATAGGGACCAACTTGAAGGAAGCTACAACTCCCTAGATTCTCTAGTTCCAACTGGAAGGAGGTTTCAACCCCCTTTCCTTTCCCCTTCTGTCCACCCTCAAATATGTATATAAAATAATAAACCTGTCACTGCCACTTTCTCTGTCACTGTCATTAATAAATCATCATCATCAAAATAGGTCCACATAGAGATCCTAGGTCCACATGGGTCCACATATAAAACCCAACAACCACTTAAAAAACCAGTGCCAAGATCTCCAAGGATACACCTCAAATCATGTGCCAAAATCTCCAAAATATGAGCCTCACAAACTAGGTCCACATAGAGATCTTAGGTCCATAGGGGTCCACATATAAACCCCAAAAACCTCACAACAACCTCACAAATTCATAGTAGACCATACGACAACATCACAACCTTTTATGATAACATCACAACCTTATAACATACCTTGAAAATAAGAAAGACCTTAAAATAATATCTTAGACTTATATTGCACACCAAAAGACACCCAAACCACCTTTTGTGCACCTCATACTTTATCTCTTGCTTAGTTGCATAAAAAATGCAAAATTCTATCTTGTATTTATAGTAATTCTATACCCAAAAATTAGTTGAGCCAACCTCAATTTTTTGGCTGGGTTGTTGGTCAAAAAGATTCATATCTCCTCATTCCTAGGGAGTTATAGGGACTTCCATTTACTATTGAAAATATATTAGAATAATATTTTCAACAATGTAACATATACTTCCATTTGAGTTATTTTTGTATGGTAAAAATCCCCTCAAAGATAGGGTATCCAAATTGACCACAAATAATACTTTCAGCAATCGCCATCTTGCAATCTTGATATAATTGGACATATGTAGGATTCTTTACTTGATTGTAGGGGCTTTTTGTAGGCTTCTTCAAGTTTTCTTCTCATGAGGGCCATGCTTAAAGCTATGCCATAAGGGGACCACTTTGGAGACTCCTTCAAGTAAATCCATAGGCTTCTTCATGCTGATCACCAATGATTGAGTTTGACATCAATGGAAACACCATTCAAAAATACCCTCCTTTTTAATTGATGGAAACACTCATACTCCCCCTGTCATCATGCTCATGATATTTCTCTCCCCCTTTGACATCAATGGAAAGGGGTAACTCTTCTTTTTAGGGATGCTCCCCCTGAACACATGGTGCTCAATAGTATTTTACCTTCCTTTTTTGTCTTCTTATCCTTTCCTTCCTTGTTATAGTCCTTGGAGATATTTTGTGTGAATTAAATCCTCTTTCTCTCCTCTTTGTCTACTATGTATATGTTATTTGGTATTCTTGTTGCTGTTGCAATCAATATTCTTGAAGTTGAGTCTTCTTCTTTGATTTCACATTTTTAGGAATCAATCTTAAGATTGTATCCCTGATCACATATTTTACTGACACTAAGGATATTATGCTTCAAATCTTCAACCAATAAGAATTTTGTTACTTTTAAATTTTCACTTCTAAGGATCACTACACCTTTTCCAAGTATTTTGACAGAGGAGTCATTTCCAAATGCAACATTGCCACGTTTTCCTTTCTTTAAGCTGATAAATTTGTTTTGGTCCCCACTCATGTGTGTTGAGTACCCATTGTTTATGTACCATTCGTCTTCTTTATTTTCAAAAAGAAGTGCTAATCGATAATATTCATTGTTTGGATTCTCTTTTATTTCCCATATTGTAGTTGGTTTTATGATAAGAGCATCTTATTTCATCTTTCATATTTTTGCAATCTCGTGCTTTGTGACCAAGATTATTGAATTTGTAGCATACAATGTTATGATCCATCAGTGGACCAAATGGATTTTAATTTCTATTGAAAAATCTATGAGCATTTCCGTATCTACTATTTACATTATTGTCCTTTGGATATCAATAATCATTTATGTTTCTCATATAGTTGTTTCTTGCATTGATTTTACTGTGAATTTATTTGTGTCCAAAGTTTCTGAAAGCATAATAATGACCAAGGAAAATACTCTCATACCTGGTAGAAAAGGACCTTATTGGTGTCTCACCCCTTCTAAATTCTGATCTTTTGTTCTAGCTAGAGGTGTCATGTTCATGATGTTCTTCAACTCCCTTTTGTTTGATGATTCCACTTCTTAAGGCATTTGTATTCTTTATAGAATTTCCTTCACCTTAACTATTTGTTTTATCTCTGTTTGTTGTCTTCAAACTGATGTCATATCCAAGTCCTATATTATTGGTAGGTGATCTTTGTTTGCTAAGAATTCCATCCAAATTTTCAGTACTTATTTCAAATTTCTTGTAGTAATTCAACTTTTTCATTGTCAACATTAGCCCTTTTCTTGTGTGATCCAATTATGATTTTAATTTCTCACAGTCTTCAGTATTTTTGGCTTTATCTAACTGTTCCTTCAAGATGTCAATTTTCTTTTCAAGCTCATGATTCTCTTCGTCACAATTTTTCAATTTTTTTTTAACTCTCTATTTTTGTTTCTGATCTTGATATTTTCTTCTTCAACATAATTGAAATTTTCAAGATTTTATTCATCTTTATATTCACTTTCTGTGATGTCTTTGCTTCCCCGGGAAGATTCTGTGTTTGTTTCTTCCATCTCTGCATCAGACTCTTCTTTAGAATTGATTTCATTTGTTTTAGAATTTTTATGGTCATCATTATGAGTTTCTTGATTTATGAAGAGAAATTCCCTTACTTCCCTTTTTTCTCCATAGATTTCATCTAAATAACTACTTTCCTCCTTGGAGTTAAGACTCGTTTTCTTGTGGAATCTTTTCTTTTCTTCAAAAGGACATTTCTTAGCATAGTTTCCTATTCTACCACAATTGAAGCATTTAAAAGGTAACTTACCTTTGAATTTTCTGGTTCCCCTCTTGAGATTCCTTAAAATATATGCCTCTTCTTCATCTGATTCATCGCTTGGTATTTCTTCTACCCCATGTTCTTTGTTCCTTGTTTTATTTGTGTCTTTAAAATCTTCTTCTCTATTTGGATGTTCATTTTTTGTATATGTTCTCATTTCATATGCTCTGAGGGACCCATGTAGTTCATCCATTTTTAATTTGGTCAAGTCCCTATTTTCTTCAATGGCCGAGACCTTGGCATCATATATCAAAGGAAGTGATTTTAACATTTTTTGTACAACCGAGGATTCTTTGAATTATTATCTTAATTCTCTAATGGAATTGAAAACTTCATCTACTCTGAATAAATATGTTGCAATATCTTCTTTTTCATTCTTTTTCTGATTTTCAAATGGTGCTCTGTGTCATTGAAGCTTGACCTTCTTAACTTTCATATTTCCTTCATAAATATTTTGAAGTTAATCCCAAACCTATTTAGCTGTGTTGAAACCCACGACCTTGCTAGAAAAAGTTAATTTAAATCCACTTATGATAACATGCATAGCCTTTGAATTACAACTCATTAATTTCTTCTCATCTGGATCAGTTGGAGTATTTTTGAAAACATTATAGCCATTGACAACTGAAATCCAGATACACACTCCTAAATCTATCAATAAGTTTTCATTATGTTTTTCCAGTATGAATAATTGTTTCTATCAAATGGTGGAATCCCATTTGAAATGTGGCCTTCCATTTTTTCTCACGATTTTCCTTCCAGTGATTAGACTGTTCTGAAGGTGACTTGCTCTGATACCAATTGTTTATACTGAGAGGGGGGTGAATCAGTATCAATTATAATATAGTAAATTTTAAAAACTTTAACTTTTAAATCAAATAAATGCATCCCAATATATATTGAAGAGAAGAAGAAAAAATACACATTGCACAACAGATTTACTTGGAAATCTAAATGGAAGAAAACCACAGAATGATTTTCTTATATAATAGAAATATTACATTAATAGTAAGCTACAACTTCTAAGACTCTCCAACTCCAACTGGAAGGAAGCATAAACCCCCTGATTTACAAGCATTGACCTAAAGGAATCTACAACTCCCTAGATTCTCCAGTTCCAACTGGAAGGAGGCTCCAACCCTCTTTCCTTGCCCCTTCCTTCCACCCTCAAATATGTATTTAAAATAATCAACCTATCATTGTCACTATCATTGTATATGTTACTATCAATGATACATCATCATCACAAAACTCTATCTAGATATCCTAGGCCCACATGGGTCTGCATACAAAACCCAACAACCACATAAAAAACCTCTGCCAAGATCTCCAAGGATAAGTCTCAAATCATGTGCCAAAATCTCCAAAATATGAGCGTCACAAACTGGGTCCACATAGAGATCGTAGGTCCACATGGGTCCAGATACAAACTCTAAAAATCTCATGACAACATCATAACTTCATATTAGAGAATACGACAACATCACAACCTTATGACAACATCACAACCTTATAGCATACCTTAAGAATAAGAAAGACCTTAAGAGAATCCCTATTGGGTAAATTATATGCAATCATTTCTAGACATTAAATTATCGACCGATAGTTCATAAACTTAGATATGCAAGCACAGGAAATGCAGGATCATAGCCTATTCTAACATATGCTAACAACTAATGCTGGAAAACATACTTCAAAATTGAATGAATGAAAGAAAGAAAAGCTCAAATGAAAATTAATACAAAAAAATGTAGCTTAACATTGGATCGCAAGATCACGTCCCCCAAGTTAGATCCTGATTTTCAATGGATTATTCCTGTAGTGGTTATCTAAACTACGAAAAAACCAAAATAAAGCGAACTAGATTAAAAGACAAATAAGGAAATCTGAAAGTAAATGTAGAATTTACCCAAACTGGCATTCAAATCAGTCAGTTGGATGAGGTTACTCAAATCCTCACGTGTGTGTGCTACTGACCTAAAGTGGAATTTACCAATTTTAAGAGAAAATCACAAAACTCCTAATTAACCCTATATTAACAAAATAACGTAACGTAAAGAATCCAAAGAAACACGCTTCAGAGATTTGTCCTCAAGGAAAGGTACACCCAAACAAGCGAGGTATGTGTTGGTATGGGATTAATTATGTTCTATGCACAAGGATGAGATTGCTTTGCATGGATGCTCCATTTAATGTTGCACATATACTTGTGATGCTTAACCAAGGGAAATGTATAATAAAAATACCAAACAATACATTAATAACAATGATGCGTAACAATATATATATAACAAAGCCATGAACAATTAACAAAATAACAACAAATATAAAACAAAGCTAAGAACTTGAACCAAATATTTATCACAAAACAATAATCATTATTTATATTAACAAAATGATGAACTACAATGCATACAACACAACACGGTATATAACAAACAAGAAGACAACAAAACAATATATACAATAACTATATATTAATAAAACAATCTAAACAATACGTCTAACAAAAAAACAATAATAATTATATTAACAAAATAATAAATAACAATAAAATCAAAATGTCCTGGAATAAAATGATATATAACACATACAAGAATACACGAACAATACAATACCAAAGCAATACAACAAAGCAATTCAAAACATCCTGAACAAAATGATATATATATATATATATATATATATATATATATATATATGGAAAATAATATAATACAATAACAATGAGTGATTTATAAAAGAACGAAATGGTTTATTGTGTGGCACAAAACTCACATGAAATTGGATAGTTAACAAGATATATATACACTGGAACAACAATAAAAAAATACACATGTATCAACAATGTAACAAGTGAATGTAATCTAGGCAAAGTGCAGCGTTAAACAGAAGGAGAAGCAATAGTAAAACATGAAGAGAAAATTAGATGGTTCATTGTATGAATGAGATGACAGAGGTGAAATAATATGGATGTAACATAATGCATGTATAAAATACGGATGACGAGGTAAGGTGTCAGGTGAGAGAAATGACGAAAATCGTTGATGCAACGAACCTGAGAATTAATGTTTGAATTTTCAAAATAGTGCAAAATTGAAATTGCAAATAAATGGACATAACACACAAATTAAAATAAAATCAATCTAAATTTATAAATGAGAAACCAAGTTGTTACCTGGATAGAGAGGCCCTTCCCAACCTGGACAACGCTCCTGGCGAAGTTTAACTCAAACCAAAATGATCAACACACTAAATTGTAGCAAGGATCAATTCTTCATTTATTAAAAACAAGATTCCGCTCTTTGGTAATACAACAACAACGTTTCTATCTCCATGCATGAATGAATATTTTTAACAGTGGATACCGTTTTAATACACAAACACACCATGCCCCAAATCTCAACAAATTTATTGGATGCATCAATCCCCTATTTTCATAAATAATATGGATGAATCATGCCTTCTTTGTTGGATACAAATATAGAAGTAGCTACAACTAAATAAGGATATCACACTAATTTAAGCAATCCGATAACTAAAACATCCTTTTGACGTCAAACCCAAGGCCACATCATCGAATATGGGCGTTTTTACGTGGTGTTTTCAGATTTGGACATATCATGAAATTTGTGCAAACATCAGTTGAAGAACCATCCATAATTCTCGAACCTTACCTTATTTTGAAAAAACGCTTAATCCGTGCTCAATTTTCCATGCTGGGAGAAAAACCCATGTCTTAGAATCTTCAGATTCAACGTTATTTGCACAAGAATCAAGGTGAAATTTGTATGTTTAAAACTTTTGTAAATTTTGGGCTGAGTTGTTGCCCCTGAGCTGGAAGTCCACACGTGTGACCTAGGCATGTTCTAACCCATGTATTCACAAGTTGACGTCCCTGTGGAGAAAACCCATGTTCCTAATTTTTGACTAGAAATGTTAGAATATGTTGAAAAATGATGGGTATCGGAATGGCAATAATGGTGCAAGAATGTTGAACTACAATAATGGTACAAGAATATTGATCATTCTAGTACAAGAATTACACTTCACAAACTGTCATCATTACACCATGATATAATCATATTTTAATCACTAAAAGCATAAAAAAAATGTATTAACCACACTAAATGTATAATCGTGAATGACAACATATAATGGTTGTTTATGGTGTAATGAGACGTATATTATTAGCGAAATGTGGGAAAAGGTGTAATGATGAATGTATTTGTATAGTGGAAAATATGGAAAAAGTGGATCCAAACAACCCCTTAGACTTCTCTTGCACACTAGAAGACACCCCAAATACCTTGTGCACACCTCATAATTGATATTTTTCTTGGTTGAACAAAAAATGTGAAATTCTATCATGTATTTATAGTAATAATGTCCTAAAAGATTAATTGAGTTGACCTCAATTTTCTGGTTCGATTTTTGGATGGAAAAATTCATATCTTCTCATTCATAGGGACTTAGAGGGACTTCAATATACCATTGTAAAGGTATCAGAATAAGCTTTACAACCATATAAATTTTACTTCCATTTGAGTTATTTATGTAGGGAGGAAAATCCATCAAATATAGGGTATCCAAATTGACCACAAATAATACTTTCAACAATCTCCATCTTGCAATCTTGATCTTGGACATTTGTAGGCTTCTTCACTTGAATGTAGGAGATTCTTGTAGGATTATTCAAAATGTCTTCCCATGATGTCCAATATTAAATATACACCATAAGAGGATGAATTTAGAGACTCCTTCAAGTAAACCCATATGCTTCTTCATGTTGATCACCAAGTATTGACATTAACATCAATGAAAACACCATTCAATAAGATCTGTTCAAAAGATATGGCTACCTGCTATGCCTTGTTTTGAGTGTGGGAGGAATCTGTTGGTGAAGATGCAACAAGAAGAGCTATATCAATGGGAGATAATAGTTGGAACCCCAAGCACACCTGAAAAGGGCCATGGCCAATAGAGCTATGTTGAACATATGGAAGAAACCAATTCTCTTTATGCTCCTCTAAAATCTTGTTAACCTACTTCTATTGGACATAAATGTCTTGAGCTAAGTCTGTATTGGTTGCAGTGACCTTTTTTTGACTGTCTGACTAGATCATGAAGAGGGAAAACTTTTATCTCTGGTATCCTATAGATTTTACCTCTCAAAGTAATAATGAAATTGTGGGGTCAAGAGTCATATATAGTGTGATGTTTCCACATATATGGTTTTCCTAAAATAAAATCACATACTTCAAGTGGGCAAACATCAAACACTACATCATACTTGAAGGGATTGATGTCATAGGACAGTCGACACTGTTGGATGACATATATTTCTTGTCCCCTGCTCAACCATGGAATGATGTATGGTTGGGGGTGTGTATTAAATATGTTGACAACTTCGACTAAGATCAGGTTCTTCTGACTCTCTCTGTCAACAATGAAATGCAGTGGGTCCCCTTTATCCACATCTACAAATGAAAGAGGCACTCCCCCTCCTCAAGATCCTCTTGTTCTTTTGGTTTTATGCCAATATGGTAGCAATGGGTTCTGCGTCAATGATATATTTCCCTTTATTGTGCTATGAATCAAAGTCTGAATTAGGTTCCAATTGTTTTTCTTTGATCTCTGTCACCAGTGACTATTTTGAGAAACATTCATCGGTGTTGTGCCAAGGGATTTTGTGGAACTCACACCACTTTCTGGTGTCTTTCTTGAACTTCCTAATACCCATTTTTTACTGCATATTGGATTGGCTCTCTTGAGGTTGGCCTTCCTTTCTGATTTATCCTTCCTTTTGCGAGTTAGGTTTTTCTTTTCCATGCTTATGATTTGGCATATTTTCAAGACTGAACTCCCATTTACTTCGTTGCTTGAATTTTTTCTCAATTTTGACTGCATATCGATAAAAAAGCCTAGTGAGGAGATGTCCAAGAAATCCATATTCATTTGGATTTACTTGTACAGACCATTGGGGTACTTCAAAATCAAGTGTCGCTCAGAGTATTTGATACCCAACTTTGAGCACAAGGTATGAAATATGTTAGTGTACTCCGACACTATCTGGTCTCTTTTCTGATGTAGAGTCATCCATCTCAGGTACTGGTCATCATAGCTTTTGATAGGGTAGAAATCCTCCTTTAGAGAATCTACAAAGGTTGCCTAAGTGGGTTCTCTCTCGAATGGTGTAGATCCTTGGTGTACCTCTCCCAACAACCTTCCCACCAAGCTCTGACATGGGGAAGGGGTTTAAGTAGAGCGAAGGTGATATTTTCACTATCGAATTGTTTTTAGATAGAATAATAACCTTTTAGCAGATTCAACCATTTTTCTAGAGCATTTGCATTTATCTAGAATTCAAATAAGGGGATATCAAAATTGACTTGTACTTTGAAGGGTGTCACACCTATAAAATGGTTTCTTGTCAAATATTCCTCAACCACCGCCATCGATAGTCTTAGAAGGATCTTAGAAAAGTTGTCCATCATTGCATTCCTCTGTCACATGTGGGATTCATCGAGCAACGTCTTGAAAGGATCTCCTGCTCTATCATATCTCTTTTCTTATGCCACGGGAGGTCACTTGGGCTGAATAGAGTGGTTGTCCTAAAGAAAAAATAGCTCTATACCTAACTCTCTATACCATGACCTCTTTAGGAGCCTACTTTGAGAAATGATAAGGAAAATACTGCTCTGATACCACTGATATGGATTATGCTATGAACGAAACAAGATAAATATAAATATAGAAGAGAACACAGAGATATAGTGAAACCCAACTTCTATTAATGAATAAGATAAAAAAAAATTGTAGAACACAAAATCATAGAATGGGGTAGCTTATCTCTAAAGAGAAAGAGATGTTGGCTATGCTTCATTCAAACAATATTTACATCACACTCCACTGCATGCTTAAAGGGCCTCCTTCACCTCAATTATATATGAGAGAATGAGAGGAGAACAATTCCCATGATGCATGTAGGATAAATTGGTCTATGTTTATAAAATTCCATAGGAATGTAAAAAACACTAGGACTTCTCGAGCAGTCACCCATCCTCGTACTACTCTAGCCTAGGCACACTTAACTGCAGAATTTTAATGGGATCTTTTGCATAAATGTTATTTTATAGGAATGTACATAACACCACTAGGAAATAATTACATGATGTCTGTAATTTAAAAATGAAAATGCTATTACATTCCATTCCCCATCACAAGGCTAAATATCATGGTTTATCAAAACCATAGGGTGATTCTTCTTTTTTCACCATATTGTCTTCTCTTTGTAAAATTCAAAAGTTGGATTGGATTCCTACACAATACAAGCGTAAATATCCAAGTTGAAGAGTTTGCACATGTGGGCCTTATAGTATAGGCGAGCAGTAGTGTGGAAACAAAACCAAGATAAACCCAAACCAAAGACTGAATATTCCCAAACATAATAGAGAGAAAGATTCAAAAACATCCGTACATGCAATGTAGCTACTATAAATCCAATAAAATAAAAATTCAAGATGATAAATAATCCAAACCCACATCAAATAAACTTACATTTCAATAAATAATCCAAATCCAACTTTGATAAAGCTCCAAAAATATGAAATATTCAAACCCCACTTAGATAAACCTCCAACATGTTGATATATCCAAACCCAAATCAAACATAGTTTGAAAAATGCAATGTATAATATAAAGCACCAATTTTCAACAAACACCTGATAGATAATTTGGAAAACTACCAAAAGAAAGAATTTCTTGACTCACAAGTAACTACAACATAGAATTCACAAGGATACTAGAGGTCACTGTAACGACTAGTATCCTGAATAGATCCTGAAGAGGGAAAACTTTGACCTCTGGTATCTTGTAGAGTTGACCTCCCAAAGTAATAATGAAACTGTGGTGTCAAGATTCATATATAGTGTTATGTTTCCACATATATGGTTTTCCTAAAATAAAATCACAGACTTCAAGTGGGGAAACATCAAACACTACATCATCCTTGAAGGGATTGATGTCATAGGACATTCGACACTGTTGGATGACATATATTTCTTGTCCCCTGCTCAACCATGAAATGGTGTATGGTTGGGGGTGTGTATTAAATATGTTGACAACTTCGAATAAGATCAGGTTCTTCTGACTCTCTCTGTCAACAATGAAATGCAGTGGGTCCCCTTTATCCAAATCTACGAATTAAAGAGGCACTCCCCCTCCTCAAGATCCTCTTGTTCTTCTGGTTTTATTTTTTTGGCCAAGATGGTAGTAGTGGGTTTTGCGTCAATAATATATTTCCATTTATTGTGCTATGAATCAAAGTCTAAATTAGGTTCCAATTTTTTTTCTTTGAGCTCTGTCACCAATGACTATTTTGAGAAACATTCAATGGTGTTGTGCTAAGGGATTTTGTGGAACTCACAAACTTTTTGGTGTCTTTCTTGAATTTCCTGATACCCTTCTTTTACTGCATATTGGACTGGCTCTCTTGAGGTTGGCCTTCCTTTCTGATTTATCCTTCATTCTGCGAGTTAGGTTTTTCTTTTCCATGCTTATGATGTGGCATATTTTCAAACCCGAACTCCCATTTACTCAGTTGCTTGAATTTTTTCTCAATTTTGACTACATATTGATAAGAGGCTCCTAGTGAGGAGATGTCCAAGAAATCCATATTCATTTGGATTTACCTATGCAAACCACTGGGGTACCTCAAAATAAAGTGTCTCTCGGAGTATTTGATACTCAAATTTGAGCACAAGGTATGAAATATGTTAGTGTACTCTGACACTCTCTCATCTCTTTTATGATGGAGAGTCAGCCATCTCAGGTAATGGTCATCATAGCTTCTGATAGGGTAGAAATCCTCCTTTAGGGAGTATACAAAGGTCACCTAAGTGGGTTCTCTCTCGAATGGTGTAGATCCATGGTGTACCTCTCCCAACAACCTTCCCACCAAGATTTGACATGGGGAAGGGATTTAAGTAGCGTGAATGTGATCTTTTCACTGTCGATTGTTTTTTGGATAGAATAATAACCTTTTAGCAGATTCAACCATTTCTCTAGAGCATCTACATTGATCTAGAATTCAAATAAGGGGATATCAAAATTGACTTGTACTTCGAAGGATTTTGCACCTCTAAAATGTTTTCTTGTCCAATATTCCTCAACCACCTCCATCGATATTCTTATAAGGATCTTATAAAAGTTGTGCATCATCACATTCCTCAGTCACACATGGGATTCCTCGAGCAACATCTTGAAAGGATATCCTACTCTGTCATATCTCTTTTCTTATGCTACGGGAGGTCACTTGGGCTGAATAGAGTGGTTGTCCTAAAGAAAAAATAGCTCTATACCTAACTCTCTATACCATGATCTCCTAAGGGGCCTGCTCTGAGAAATGACAAGGAGAAGACTGCTCTGATACCACTGATATGGATTATTCTATGAATGAAACAAGATTAAAATAAATATAGAAGAGAAGACAAAGATATAGTGAAACCCAACTTCTATTAATGAATAAGATAAAAAAAAATTGTAGAAAACAAAATCACAGAATGGGGTAGCTTATCTCTGAAGAGAAAGAGATGTTGGCTACAGTTCATTCAAACAATATCTACATCACACTCCATTGCATGCTTAAAGGGCCTCCTTCACCTCAATTATATATGAGAGAATGAGAGGAGAACAATTCCCATGATGCATGTGGGATGAATTGGTCTAAGTTTATAAAATTCCATAGGGATGTAAAAAACACTAGGACTTCTCGAGCAATCACCCATCCCCATACTACTCTAGCCCGAGCACGCTTAACTGCGGAATTCTAATGGGATATTTTGCATTAATGTTATTTTATAGGAATGTACATAAGACCACTAGGAAATCATTACATGGTGTCTGTAATTTAAAAATGAAAATGACAATACATTCCATTCCCCATCACAAGGGTGAATATCATGGTTTATCAAAACCATAGGGTGACTAGATCATGAAGAGGGAAAAATTTGACCTCTGGTATCCTGTAGAGTTGACCTCCCAAAGTAATAATGAAAGTATGGGGTCAAGAGTCATATATAGTGTGATGTTTCCACATATATGGTTTTCCTAAAATAAAATCACAGAATTCAAGTGGGGAAACATCAAACAATACATCATCCTTGAAGGGATTGATGTCATAGGACAATCAACACTGTTGGATGACATATATTTCTTGTCCCCTGCTTAACCATGAAATGGTGTATGGTTGGGGGTGTGTATTAAATATGTTGATAACTTCGACTAGGATCAAGTTCTTTTGACTCTCTCTGTCAACAATGAAATGTAGTGGGTCCCCTTTATCCACATCTATGAATGAAAGAGGCACACCCCTCCTCAAGATCCTCTTGTTCTTCTGGTTTTATTTTTTTCGCCAAGATGGTAGTAGTGGGTTCTGCGTCAATGATATATTTCCATTTGTTGTGCTATGAATCAAAGTTTGAATTAGGTTCCAATTATTTTTCTTTGAGCTCTGTCACCAATGACTATTTTGAGAAACATTCATCGGTGTTGTGCCAAGGGATGTTGTGGAACTCACACCACTTTCTAGTGCCTTTATTGAACTTCCTGATACCCTTCTTTTACTACATATTGGACTGGCTCTCTTGAGGTTGGCCTTCCTTTCTGATTTATCCTTCATTCTGCGAGTGAGATTTTTCTTTTCCATGCTTATGATGTGGCATATTTTCAAACCCGAACATCCATTTACTCCGTTGCTTGATTTTTTTCTCAATTTTGACTGCATATTGATAAGAGCCTCCCAGTGAGGAGATGTCCAAGAAATCCATATTCATTTGGATTTACCTGTGAAGATCACTGGGGTACTTCAAAATCAAGTGTCTCTCGGAGTATTTGATACCCAACTTTGAGCAAAAGGTATGAAATATGTTAGTGTACTCTGACACTGTCTGGTCTCGTTTCTGATGTAAAGTCATCCATATCAGGTACTAGTCATCATAGCTTCTGATAGGGTAGAAATCCTCATTTAGGGAATCTACAAAGGTCGCCTAAGTGGGTTCTCTCTCGAATGGTGTAGATCCATGGTGTACCTCTCCCAACAACTTTCCCACCAAGCTCTAACATGGGGAAGGGATTTAAGTAGCATGAAGGTGATCTTTTCACTGTTGATTTGTTTTTGGATAGAATAATAACCTTTTAGTAGATTCAACCATTTTTCTAGAGCATCTGCATTTATCTAAAATTCAAATAAGGGGATATCGAAATTAAGTTGTACTTTGAAGGGTGTCACACCTCTAAAATGGTTGCTTGTCAACTATTCTTCAACCACCACCATCGATAGTCTTAGAACGATCTTAGAAAAGTTGTGCATCATTGCATTCCTTTGTCACACACAGGATTCCTCGAGCAACGTCTTGAAAGGATCTCCTGCTCTGTCATATCTCTTTTCTTATGTCATGGGAGGTCACTTGGGCTGAATAGAGTGGTTGTCCTAAAGAAAAAATAGCTCAATACCTAACTCTCTATACCATGACCTCCTCAGGGGCCTGCTCTGAGAAATGACAAGGAGAAGATTGCCCCGATACCATTGATATGGATTATGCTATGAACGAAACAAGATAAAAATAAATATAGAAGAGAACACAGAGATATAGTGAAACCCAACTTCTATTAATGAATAAGATAAAAAAACATTGTAGAACACAAAATCAAAGAATGGGGTAGCTTATCTCTGAAGAGAAAGAGATGTTGGCTATGCTTCATTCTAACAATATTTACATCACAGTCCATGGACCATTGCATGCTTAAAGGGCCTCCTTCACCTCAATTATATATGAGAGAATGAGAGGAGAACAATTCCCATGATGCATGTGGGATAAATTGGTCTAAGCTTATAAAATTCCATAGGCATGTAAAAAACACTAGGACTTCTCGAGCAGTCACCCATCCCCGTACTACTCTAGCCTGAGCATGCTTAACTACGGAATTCTAATGGGATCTTTTGCATTAATGTTATTTTATAGGAATGTACATAAGACCACTAAGAAATCATTACATGATGTCTGTAATTTAAAAATGAAAATGGCATTACATTCCATTCCCCATCACAAGGGTGAATATCATGGTTTATCGAAACCATAGGCTCGAAATGTTGATTCAATGGAAAATGTGGATGGCCACAAAGATCCATCTGGATCAGAAAACATGGCTATGGGATAACAAGAAATTTTTTCTAGGATCTTGGCTCTGCTAAATTCGTCTATGACCATGATCTCAACACGAATTCTATGCTGTAGTTACTTGTGAGTCAAGAAATTATTTCTTTTGGTAGTTTTTTAAATTATCTATCAGGTGTTTGTTGAAAATTGGTGCTTTATATTATACATTGCATTTTTCAAACTATGTTTGATTTGGGTTTGGATATATCAACATGTTGGAGGTTTATCTAAGTGGGTTTTGAATATTTCATATTTTTGGAGCTTTATCAAAGTTGGATTTGGAATATTTAGTGAACTGTAAGTTTATTTAAGTTTAGTGAGATGTTGGACACACCTACCACACTTAGAGGGGGGGTGAATGAGTGTGGGGCTCTTTTTGCCAAAACTTCCCTCTTGCACAAAAACTCATCAAGTAGCATTCAACATGTATTCATTACCCATTGTTGTCATTTATAACCAGTTAGATGTGAGCACATATAAGCAACATATATCAAAAATATATCATCAACAAGTCATCACCACAATGAACACAAAGAACACAAGATGTATGTACAATTTTCT
>JZKD02S2248360.1:0-21781 GCA_000966675.3 Picea glauca
CCAGGATAAATGCTGTGTACTTGTGGATGTGTATTTCTTAGTGATCTTGTGGTTATTATGCTCTTATCTTTATGAAATGCAAAGAACTATAATATTAGCATAAAACATTAACAACTGTGAGCATAACATAGTATAGGGAAATGAGTAAGGTTTCCTATAGTTTTACTATGATGATGTACAAGCATAGTAGCCCATATTTTGCCTCTCTATGTACTTTTTGGACGATCTCATGACACACTTTTGCTAATTATATATATATATATATATATATATATATATATATATATGGGTTTTGTCTCAACTACTTATTTTGAATGACGTGATGTTTTTATATTTTATGTTTTCATTTTATGATCTTGAATATTCATCTATGTGTGATATGCCAATCCAAAATGTAATTTGCAAATGAATATGTAATGACATTAAGTTCTCTCAGTACGTGTTGGTGTTCTATGTAAGTAAATTTTTTTTCGATATGACGAACCCTCAAGTAGAGACATAACAAAATTGGATTGAGTATGGAATAAATGCGATTAAGTTGACAAACCACAAGTTGGGAATCGAGACTAATCATTATTCGAAATATGTCAATAGAGGAAGCCTTTGTCAAAAGTCCAATAAGAGTGTGATATTCCGCAACATTATTGGTTGTAGGTCCAAGACAGGTCCCTCCTGAGCTTACCAAATCACCATAATGGTAAATGGTCCAAGCTATAGAAGATAAGTTCTGGGTGTGTCGGCCAACGCCATATGCAAATCGAAAATGCATAGGGAAGGATGCTGACATCTGCGCATTCAAGAAAAAAGTCGGGTATAAGTAGCTAAGGATGAAACAAAACCCTTACACATAGAAAAAAAAGACACACCAAAACAAATCATATGGTACAATAATTTACAGAGCACACATGCAATATTTTCTAAGCATAATACTTTTTCAGGTAGATCTTGTTGTGAGGTTCAGCGAGAGGGATTCCATCATAATCAACTAATTCGTAGGCACCTCTTTGTAGCACATGTTTTATGATGTAAGGTCCATGCCACATAGGCTATAATTTCCATGCTCCAGGTTTATCATGGTCTTGTTCAAAGACTAGGACCAGATCTCCTTCTGCGAATAGGTGAGGTCGGACAGACTATCATATTGGGTCTTTATGCATTTTTGATATCTATCGTTAATGAGAGTAGCATCACGATGGGTTTCATCCAACTTTGTTAGATATATTGAATGTTCTTCTTCAATAGAGGTATTGGGTAGGAGCTCTACGACTAGCTTTAGAGATGGAACCTCACATTCAATCGACAACACCGCTTCTAACCCATATACCAACTGTAAAGGTGTGAATCTAGTGGCAATTTTAACCGAAGTCTGATAGGCCCAGAGTGTCAAGAAAAGTTACAAATGCAAATTGGTTTTGTTCACCCCCACCATGCATTGAAACATAGTTTTCATAACCTTGTTGATGGTTTCAACTTGTCCATTGACTTGAGGATAGTAAGGGGATGAGTTTTCATGTCAAAAACCCAACTTGGTATGCAATTCACTCATCATATGATTTTGGAAATGAGATTCGTGGTTAGTTAGAATAGATCGTGGGACTCCAAATCTAGTGATGATGTGATTAAATATGAAAAGTGTTGTATCTCGACCATCGTTTATAAATGTAGGCATAGCCTCAGCCCATTTACTGAAATACTCAAGTGCGACGATAATATAACCATGCCCCCCAATTGAGGTAGGATTACATTGCAATACCCCATTTCACAAAGGGGTCGATGGTGATGAAATGATGGAGAAGAGATGGGTGGGTACATGCTTTTTTCTGAAAGATTTGACAGGGTGGGCATTTTTTAACAGCCTCAATGCATTCTTTGAAAATGGTTGGCCAAAAATAACTGACATGTAATATCTTCTGGGTTGTAGCCATCCCAGAGATATGACCTCCATAAGCTCCTAGGTGACAGTGATTTAAACCATGCTCAACCTCTTCATGGGTCAAACAACGTCGTAGAATAGTATCGATACCATGACGTTATAAAATGTCGCCAACAATGAGGTAGTATTTTGAATGATGTCTAATACTATGTCTTTCGTCACGTGAAATACCTAGCTGGAAGCATTGGGTTTGGAGATATAAAATAATGTCTCCATACCATGGGTTAGACATACTGATAAGGAACAATGAATCATCTAGAAGGGAACCATTGGGGCTAGTTTCATCGTCGGTATGGGGAAGATCACAAATTAATTCGGAAAAAACCAACAATTTTTTTGCTTTGGATTTGGTGAAGTTGAGATCAAATTCCCGAAGAATGACAATCCATTTTGAATATTTTCCCCCAAGTACTTGATGAGTCAATATGTGGTACATGGGGTTCGAGTCAACAATAACCGTGGTAGTGTGAAGTAAGATGTAGTGTCTAAATATTTTTACAATGATGACCACTGTCAAATCTAACTTCTCAACACGAGAATATCGAAGTTCRGGACCTGAAAGGCTCTTACTTAAATAAAATATCATATGTTTTGCACCATCGTCGTCCCATTGAACTAACACCATAGCAATAGTGGAAGTGGAGGCGACCAAGTAAAGGATATAATCTATTGTATAGTTAGGGGGGTGTAATAGTGGTGTATGCATCAAATCATGTTTGAGAACATCAAATGAGCATTGAGAAATTTCATCCCAGATGAAAGGGACATCCTTTTGCATCAATCTCATGAATCCTTTCATAATTTCTCTGTAATTGTAGATGAAACAATGTAGAAAGTTTTTCTTCCCTTGCAAACTTTGAAGTTGATTATGGTTGTTGGGAGGAGGTAAAATGAGGATAGCTTTCTTTTTAAGGGATCCACCCTAATCTCGTCTTTGGATACCACGAAGCCTAGGAATCTTCCTAATTTGACAACAAAAACACATTTGTTGAGATTTAAACGTATGTTATAATGCTAAAATCTAAGAAATATCTCTCTTAGATGACCAATATGATAGTTTCGATGAGCCGAATGAGTTGGAAAGTCATTGAGGTAGGTATCAACAATATGCTCCAACATGACCCACAGAAAAGTGGCTCCAACATTTTAAGGCCAAAGGGTAATTTATGATATGAGAAAGTCCCCCATGGGAAGATGACGATTGTTTTGTGTTGATGAATTGTTAGGATATCTATCTGGTTATATCTTGAGAAGCCATCCATAAAAGAGAAAATTACGCTTCTGACACAATTATCGATAATTTGGTCGATGAAGGGCATATGGTAATTATCTTTCGGATAAGCCATATTGAGATCCCTATAGTCGACACAAAATCGAATTGTCCCTTGTTTCTTTGCAACTGAAATGATGTTGGAAACCCATTCGGTTAGAGGTACGGGGTAAATGAAACCAAATTTCAATAATTTTTCTACTTCTGCCTTTATTGTCGCAATTTTCTTAGGATGAACAAGGAGAAGTTTCTGTCGTACAGGTTTAGCTCCAGGGAAAATTTTAATTTCATGCACAACGATCGTAGGGTCAATCTTTGGAATTTCTTCATAGCTCCAGGAAAAAATATCGTGGAATTCTTTACACAAGATGGTGTAGTTTTCAATTTCTTCAGTTGAACAATTTGCAACTAGTTGTATGTTTTCCACAACACCTTCTTTTTATGATATGTTTACACTGATGTTTTGTGATATGTTTCCTAAATTTACTTCAGAGATCGTATCTTGAGTGAGTATTAAAGATTGAGGATATTTGAAAATATTAGAGGGAAAGATAGCTTGAAAATATTTCTTGATTTCATCCAAACTGGGAAGAAAGGATGAGCGATGGTGGTTATTATCCCATGATGACCCTTCGATATTAAGCATTTCCATAATGGATTCATTGGATGGAAAAATACGTAGGATGTAATCAAAGGTCGAGGTTAAGGAATCTAACCAAGTTGGTAATGAATAAGAATTATACGCCACCATATGTTGGTCATTGGATGAAGGAGAGGCAGATTGAATGGATTCATATTCGGCTTTGGGGGGGACTAAGTGGCATAGTGTCACCTAGTGTATTGAATTCTAAAGGACTAGGTATGATCCAAGGATCATATGATTCGAGGGATTGATGTATCGTTGTCGAAATCATATTTATCATTGTGATATGATGCAAAATTTGAGGAACAGGTGCGGGGAAAGTTCCCATGAGCGAAGAATATTCCAGTAGACCTACCCCTACACTTTCATAAGTAATATTTAAGTCCCCAAAAAATGAAATATTTTTGGATGTTTGATTGCAATCATCAAGTGTATAATGATCTAACTAATCGATGGTAACTATTTTTCCTTGATGAGGAAACTGGACACATCGACAAAACAAAGAGGCCACAACATTCATAGCATAAAACCTGCTTCTTCCAAGCAATAAGTTATAATCTAAAGGAGCTTCGACTACTTCCACATCGACATAAACAATTTCCCCCCTAGTTGAACGACTAATGATTTCAATAGTCCATGAGGTATGAAACCTCTTCCATCAAATTCTTTCAACATGGTATGAGATTGATTAAGACCAGGTGATTTAAGACCTTTCTAACAGGCTAAGGACATGACACAAGTTAATTCTCCTT
Source organism: Picea glauca (assembly GCA_000966675.3). NCBI lineage: Eukaryota > Viridiplantae > Streptophyta > Pinopsida > Pinales > Pinaceae > Picea > Picea glauca. The sequence continues at coordinate 4,599 of JZKD02S2248360.1, forward strand.
CATCCAATATAGTGCAATGAATGTGTTGATTGTGAACAACAAAATCGACCTGAAACGCAATTTGGTGAGAGATCCTTGATTTATAATTGTCCAGGTTAAATGTGATATTATTGGATGACTTAAGATATATAGCTTCAATGGCCACCAAGAGAGTCCTATGATGACTAGGGAAATTTTGCAGCACTTCGAGAGCCAACATTTCACAAGGTGCTTGGGCCAAATCTTCAACAATGTTGTAGTTTTGGGAAGCATGAGAGTTGAGATTAAAGGTCAACTTTAAAATATTACTCTTGGGTGGACATAATATAGAGTCAAAGGTAGGTTTCTCAATCTGGAGAGGTCCATATGGAGGGGTAACAGAAGTGGAAGGTGGATCAGTCACGGTTCCATTTGTTACACTTTATTTATTGGTTTTCCCTTGAGGTGTGTCATATGTCATAGTTCTAGTGGTCAAATATACACTTTTGGACATATAAATATGTGCACTTGAGGAAGCATCCTCGTTAGGAGGATGACTTGGGTTTCCTCCTTGCGGAGGTGAAGGATTTTGTGCAACCAGTGACTGCTGCTGTTGAGAAGGATGTGTCAAAACAATGGGTTGGTAATTTCCTTTAAATAATTTGATACTTCTTCACGGTGGGGATAGTCTCTTGTGTAATTATCTTCAACACATATGAGATAGGGAAATTTCTGTTTGTGGTGTGGTTGTTTTTTTATCAATAGGTGGTTGTTCTTTTTTTTTTGTATTTTCTGTTTGATTAGTACTTTTCTTTGATTTATTTTTACTCTTCTTTTCCCCTTTAGATTTTTGTGGTGAAGTAGACTGAACTGCATTTACTTCAAAAAATTTATTTGGGGGGGAATTAGATGGGATAAAATTATGTATTGTAGTTGGGGTAGAGATTGAATGATTTGTAGTCCTAGTCGACTGTGAGGAAGGTTGATTTTTGACAGAACTGATAACGCCATCAAAATGAGCGGTAGATGATGGCTTGGATGGATTGGTTGATGTATGAGGAGCATTTTTGATCAATTCGTATAAAGTACCCAATTGGGAATAAACTAAATCTAGATATTGAGCGCGATCAATAGCTTCATATTCTATAACTACGCCTCCCATTGCTACATCACGAGCAATAGGTGGTAACAAGGATTTTGTGAACCATTCTTCCAACAACTGGTTTGGGATGGTAGCTTTGATCAACCATATTTGTTGTCTCCACTCATGAATATGATCAGAAATGTGTATAGAGTTATTATGACGAAGGGAGTTAAAAATTTTCGTTCCAGTTTCATATCTTATTAGCAGTTGAAAATGGGTGAGGGAATCCATTGCAAGTGAATTGAAATCTTGAAAAGATTTTCATTGCAATTCGATGTACCATTTTGTTGCAGAAACCATAAGAGTACGTTGGAAAAGATGCAAACTAGTAGATTCATCCATCAAGGAGTTTGATGAACACCAAATATGAAATGTCATGACATGATTATTTAGATTTTCTCCAGGTTTACTGTCAAATTTTGGAATATCCGACGGTAACTTGGAGAGAATTACTAGCTAGAAAGGTGAGTGCAAAATGGGATCATTTTTCAATCTCGAGAGGTCTGGGAGATATAAAGTATTCAAAAAAGGTAACTATTGATTACTTTGAGGATGATACTGGTGAGGCATGGGAACACTAGTAGGACCGTAAACTGGTTGTTGTGGGAAGTAATATCAATATTTTCCTCACATATGTGGCTGTTGCGAATTTTTCCCAGCAAAAGTGGGATTCATTTGTTAGGGAACTTGGGTAAAAAGTGAAGGAAAACCCATTTGACCCTGAGGGGTATAGCTAGTGTAACCCAAGGGAGTATAACCAGTTTGACCCTAAGAAGAGTAACTGATTTGACCATGGGAAGGATAACCAATTTAGCCATGATGAGGGTAACCAGTTTGACCTTGAGGAGGGTAACCAGTCTGAACTTGTGGAGGAAAGATGATTGACTCTGAGGACCCCAAGTGGGATTTGGGACACCTAGGATTGGTTGTTCGTAGTACAGCCCTAAAGGGTTAAGACTTAAATATCCTCTTGGTGGGTTTGGATGAAAAGATCCTCCTTGAGGTGGTGGATTAAAAGATCCTCCCTGAGGTGGTCCCCAAGTTTGTTATGGGTTTTCGAAAAAAGAACTTGGAACTTGGCCCCCTACCATAGGTTGGGTAATGACTGGGACTTGTCCCCCAAATGAGGGTTTCCCCCCGATAGGGATTTGTCCACTAAATGAGGGTTCCCCCACAATAGGAATTTTTCCACTAATGAAGGATTCCCCCCCAGTAGGTATTTGTCCCCCAATCGAGACTTGTGTTATGGCAGGGTTTTGCATTCTATGATGGGAAGGTGTCCCAAGAGGATTCTATGGTGTGAATGAAGTTGTTTCTTGAAGAGGCATTATTGGTGTCATTTTCATAGTATTTTGTAAATGAATAGGAATGAAAATACCTGTATCACTCGTTATTTGTCTTGAAGTGGTAGCGATATTAAGTGTTGGTCCGGTAGGTTGGTCAGGGTACTGACTTGATGGTCCTGCATATGCACTAGTGGTGATAGATGTATGTGGAGGGATAAAGAGTGGTCGATTCAAATTTAATTTTTTATAAATATCGCGACCCGATGGAGTTCTCCATAGAAGACGAACATGAGTTTGATGTGGATCTACCATTTTGGTAGAGTAGATAGGGGTTGTATACTCTTCATTTGTACTGGGTTGTTCTGATTCCATGCCAACTTCTTTAAATGGTCTTGACGATAATCTAGGATAATATTCAGCTATGATATTTCCTGAAGAGTCTACTCAGAGAAGAAGTGGATAAAGAGGGTTGGTCAATGATGATTTTGCAGAAAGGAAAGGACCTTCTTGAACTATTATGATTGCTACCTCAGGATGTTCAATCAAAGGAGTAGCAACACTCCCTGTGTCTGAATATTTTTCAACTTCTTTATGGAAAGTGTCTTCAGGTGAATTAAGAGGTAAGGGTTTGTAGCCTTCCAGGGGAAACCCTTGCATCCTACATGGTTGACGAAGACCTTTGTCATCCACAGTGCCAATATTAAGGGCAACTAGGGTGAACAAATAACACTCGCTAAAAATCTAGAAAACCAACAAGCAAAACAATAACTTTTCCCAATGAACTTACTAGTTGGTGATGAAATCCAAAATCATAAGAGAAAAGTGAGAAGGGGATATGATTTAGCAGGTGGACAAATTATGTTGGCGATCTGCTTAACAAAATTACGCCTTGGTACAAGTTCCCTTACGGTTTTACCTGCGGTTTACCCTCCAAGGAGCTTGAGTGAGTTTGACCAACGTCTGACCCATGTATAAGAAATACTTCCCTTCATTGTCACCTTATTTATAGACCCTAAATATTATGGTCACTAAGGTTACCAAATAGTAGTTAGCCTCTCGGTGAGTACAATCGACACTCGGGTCCGAACGTATGGGAAGGATATCAAGTTAAAAATTATTCAAGAGAATTGAGGACAAGTAAACTCCAGAGGACCTCAAATGGATTTGAGATTAACAAAGATCTGAGACCAAATGAAAACAACTGATTCTCAGGAAGAACCCCTAGTATACGATTTTTCTGCTACGATTGGTTAAGCTTCAGAGGGATAATCTCTATTTCTCTCCCGCACACGACCTCGTCTTTAACCCTTGTGTGAGAGGGGGATCCCAACTATGCTTATACGGAAATTGGATTTTCTCTCCTTACCACAAGATTCTATGTTTGTCTTTAATGATTTGGAGAGTTAACCTCACAACCTGTTCCAAATATTTATTCCTAGTAGACTGTTGGTGTAAATGTCTAAAAAGAAAATTATTCTAGATCAATTTTAATTAATGCTTATTTTCATGGATGTTCGTTACTCAAGGGTGAATGATAGTGAAACTGACGATGTTTTGAGACTCAAATCCAAAAATAAAGTAAAAGGAATGAGATACAATTTTTCTTTTTCGTTAAATTTCTATTTATGGGAAGGAGAAGAGCTACTTTATTTTCGCCACTAAAAAACACTCGAAAGAATGGAAAGACTTAATGCAATTTTGTTCCGAAACAAGAATTCACACATTCGCCAAATTATCAAAAATAAAATATTTTTAATTTCCAAGAGCATAATACATATGCAGTTCTGCAAATTCTCTTTGTTTGATTTTCAGATGCAAGTAATGACGTGCTTCTAATGCTTCATTTTTTTCACTAATAATGAAAAATTTCACAACGGAAATGGCATAGAATAGGAAGAAAAATATCGTCAAAAAAAAGATACTCACAAAAGGAATCAAAGAAAACGAAAATTACTCAAACAAAGATCCAAAAAAGATAAAAAAAATTGAGGAAATCACACTCAATAAACTTTGAAAAGTGAGTAACAAGACATTATATCAAATCTAGGTTGTGGCAAGCAATCAAGTTTCAATTCCTTCAAACAAATTAAGACTGACAAGGAACTCAATGACCAACAAACCATTGGAGGCTCCTCCAATCTGGTAGATAACTGATGAACTTGTGAAACAAGAATCGAACCAATGAAAGGTAAAATAAACCAGTCTCGCAATCTAGGAAGGATTTGCAATCTTAAAAAATATCAATAACAACGCTTTGAACCAAACAAAGTAAAAAAAATGGAATATTCATGGGTAAAAAATCCCTGATCAACATAACTGAGCAGAACATGGCATACCTGAATATTCTCACAAATATGAGAGGGTGTCACTCATTTCTTCAAGGAGCCAGGGTAGAGTGGTTATCCCTGCAAGGCTTATGGGGAGCGCTAATCTGACAGTGGTGCCTTGGTGGACACTGCAGGGGAGAGCCAGTTTTGGGAAAGTTAAAAAAAAATTGAAAAAAGGATAAAAACTCGGGGTGATCCAGTTAGTGGCTCTGTGAAGCTTTCAATAAGGAAAAGGAAAAAAGGGAATTGATCAGAATCAAGCATCAATCAAGACCTAATGATGGGAAAATGATTTATATGATCCAAGGAGAGACTAGTCAAATTCGATTCCTAGTGGAGTCACTGATTTGTATTACAAAATGTTGCCCCTGCGGACATGTGAAACCTCCCTTGGATTCATAGACCCCTATTACCAAGACATGAAAGTACAAATTGCTGGTATATTCCTTTTATATCTAATTCAATTAACCAAACAAGAAGATTGAAAGTGTGACATACCTTATTCTGGTGATTTTCCTTGATGCTCCAACCCCAGGCTTGATTCCTAAGCTCCTTAAGACATATGGAATCCTGCAAATAAAAACAAATATATATTTCTTCCACTCTATATAATTAACCAAATAGATATACCTATGAAGAATGTATGACAATAGACAAGTAAATGTGAAAGTACACATACTTGAAGGAAATAGGCCAAGTATATTAATTTGAGAACCCAAAAAGATACTTACAATTTGAGTTTGAATATGCAACAACTCCTCCAGGCTCTCTTTGTCCAACCCTTGCATGAACAATGTAAGATTAAAATAATGATGCTATTATTGATTTCTTCCTCCCCCTTCACCATGGAAATGCCTTCAATTTATAGTCATGAGAAGTAAAAACACCATGAGAAAATGAGGGATATGGACCCTTTAGGTTTGGATCAGATCCTAAGGTGAAGCCCAAGCATGTGGGTCGAAGATAAATAACCCAATCTGAGAGAGGTGGCCCATAGAATTTGGTGGAGAAGATCTCCCTTTTTCCTCAACAAGAATGGCAGTCCCCCATAGTGAGAGACAGGGCGCCATCCTAGTAGTGGGGCTCCCCTAACATGACAACGTGGGCACCATGGAACTCCCCTAGAATGGCTAGGGGCCGCCACCCTTCATAAATGCACAAAAGTAGGTTGAAATTTCCAAGGAAAAGTTGTGTCTTGATTGCCAAATGATGGGGCTTTTCCTTCTAATATGTTTTAGGGGTTGTGGCAAGTGTTTTTATGGTTTTGATTGAGTTGTGACACTTATGAAGCACGTTACCACACTTGCACACTTGTGATAGATTAGGTGTGACAATTATGATGTGATGTTTGCGCCACATGTGACACTTAGAATGTGATATTTTTTACGCATGCGACACATTATGCAAGCGTGGAAATTTTATGTGTAACATATACCAATCTCTTATAGATCTTCGTAGACACCAATCCCCACCACTAAGCACCAACTTAGAAAGAGACACCAATATCCGAGTTGCACCAACCTTAATTGACTCTGCTTTCTATTTTGACATTCACCAGGTCTTCTTGTTTCTTTTTCCTTTACCATATCTACTCACTACATCTGCCTTTACCAGGTTTGACCAAAATTTGAATTTTCAAATGACAACTTTCCCAAAGATTCCTATTTTGGGCCTCTTCCCAAGAACGAGCTTGTGCAACATGCCACATATCCAATTTTGTAAATATGATTCTAAAACTTTTACCCGAGGTACTTTTGTATGTCTCCTCTATCACTCCAAAATCTCAAGGTCTTAAACAACCCATAAAATAAGTTATAGCAAAAGTACCAAGTTGACTTGTTTGAATTTGATTTGAGGAGCATTCAAGAACACCAAATTCCACATAGCTTATATTTGAAAGTATAGTGACCCAACATCTGATAGTTTTACCACATGTACACCAAGATCTATCTTTCCTCTCTGCAAAAACTTAAGGTTTGAAACATCCCAGAAAATAAGTTATAGAAAAAGTTCCAAGATGACATGTTTGAAACTGATTTTAGGAGCATTTAAGAACCCCAACTTCCACAGGGAATATCTCCAAAAGTATATCAAAACAACATATCATAATTTTACCACATGTACACCAAGATCTCTCCCCCGTCTTTGCAAAATCTCATGATCCGAAACATCCTAGAAAATAAGTTATAGAAAAAGTGCCAAGATGACATGTTTGGAACTTATTTTAGGAGCATTCGAGAACCCTCAATTCCACAGGGCATATCTCCAAACGTATAACGAACCAAAATCTGATATTTTTACCATAGCTACATGAATATCTCTCTTTCATCTCTACAAAATATCAGGGTCTGAAACGTCACAAAAAATAAGTTATAGCGAAAGTATCAAGCTAACATGTTTGAAACAAATTTCAAGATAATCGAAGAACCCTAACTTCCACAGAGCATATCTTTGAAAGTATAGTGAACTAAGGTTTTAAAATTTTACTACAGGTACACCAAGATATCTCCTCTGTCTCTTCAAAATTGTAGGGTCTGAAATGTCCGAGAAGAAATGTCATCAAGAAAATGCCAGTATGACCTGAAAATGATTTCACAATTCAATCTTTGCTCATCCATTTTTCACATACACACACTTTCTCTCAATGCTTTCTCTTTTTATACTTTTTCATAACCCTTCATGAAGGGGCGTGTCCATTAATTAAATAATTGATTCCCAATACCATTGGAAAATACCTCAAATACCATGGGAAAATACCCCAAACCCATGGGTTTGAAACCACCATTTCACTTTTTAATTTGTCATATGCACCCCTATTTTAATATACTTGTAGACCTATATATATAAATCAATCTTGGAATTGTTGTGTGTATTGTAATGCCATAATATGACATTAATGACATTATTAATCCTTTGACATCAATGGAAATAATTTCAACACCTCTCACAAGACTTTAACCCAAATTAAATTGTAAACAACTAAACCAAAACATAATTGTAATTATGAATTAATTTTAATAGTGTTATTATTAATTATGTTAATCTTTCAAAGTGATAGTTTAGTAGATCAACGAGTTTTGAGATAGAATGCACACTACTAAAATTATGATGCAAGATGGTATGAACAATGACATCTGTAAGATTTCTTTGGTATCATAGAACACAATCCAACTACCTATCAATGAATGAACATTGAGAATTAAAAAATTAACTCACTTGAATAAATCCCTTGGGGTCAAGATCTTGATCAACATTAGATAGACTTTAATAAATTCCAAATAATAAACCCTAAACTAGCAAAGGACAAAAATAGATAGTTCCAATCTTTTTATTTTTGAATGTATAAATGAGCCCCACACATAGAAGAACTCACTAAAAACATTGTAGTACATTTTTTTTACACAAGATGTTTTGGGAACCACTTAAAGTATTTCCTTGAAATTGAAGGATGGTATAGGATGAAGTACAACAAAGGAGGAGAGACTTTGAAACATTATACTTTTGTCTCCTAAAAACCACCTTTTAGACTATTTTGTTGTAGGGACCCAAATTAATTCACTAAATTGTAGATAAGAACTTTATTGAAAATTGACAAAGCTGCTTAGAAATATTTGGCCAAATGATCTAGAGGATAGATATGCAAATGCTTTTTTATTAAATTTGGTACTTTCACTTGTTCAATGCTTAATATATCTTCTTTTTATTTTTATTTTATTAAATATATAAAAAAACCAAGGAAGTTATATTCATAATTAAAAATTCAATCACTAAAGTTGTTCTCTTCAATTTAGGGATCCGGCAATCCCAATATTAGTAATTCAAGAAAGACTAATTCATATACAATGTCAATCCACGTTGTGATTCATGCCTTATTAGTTAATTGCTTCCCCCACCTTTTGGGCATTGTGGATGGAAATTTAGTTAAAAATCTAACTTTTTATGAGAAGAATCATCTATCCAAATGGAGAGTGGAAGGGGTCAAAAACCATATAGAGAAGAATGATACTACAAAGCTATAGAACCTTGATGGAGGAGTTTTCACTTTGTTCAATTTCTAAGTTGGTTGTAGAGGACATTCAATGACCTATCTTCACACATTGCATGTTAATAGGAGAAGGCCACTAACACACATTCCCCCCTCTTTTTTGTTTTGGCTTACTCTCTCTCTCTCTCCATTATGTTAAGTGTACATTACAAAATTTCCACAAAATCTAATTTGAGATATATTAAAATTTGTTTATACTAGAGGAGATTCAAAATTTTCTGTGAATACCATCTTCCAACTCTATTCTAATTGTAGACCTTTTCACTTCTATAAATGAGCTCTTGTCAACAATTAAATATTCTACTTTTGATATATGGCAAAGTAACATGTATTTGAATTTGAGTTGTTGATAATTTACACAACAATTTTGTTATATGTTAGTACTAATCAATTAACTAAAATATCCAATACATTATCTAAAATCATTGTTATTTTCTATATGAGGAGTTGTTGCATGGACAATATCAATGTCTTCACAAAATAATTTAACCACATATATTTTTCACCGATGTGTACATATTTTCCTATAAAAGAACACGTTTTAAGCTCCACCTTATAGCAATTCAAACAAAGAATACCTTCTTTCAACATGAATTTGCATTTTTTCAGATATATCTCCCTTCCTTTGCTTATATGTCTAGAAGGAATCATCCTTAACGTTATAATTCCTATATTGATTATTGGAGAGTTGGATAGATTCTATTGAACCAAAACAAATTTATATTTTGATGATTCTAATTATGGTGTGAGTGTTTTGTATTGATCATAAACATGTTTATTCATTGTTTAAGGTCTCTTAAGATGTTGTATTTTATATATTTTGTATACTTTCCTTGTTATTGTATCTTTGTATTTCATCTATAAATATGGATAATACTAGAGGAACAAGATCAAGAGATGACGATGAATGTAGAAAATGATCAGATTAAAAGAGAAAGGGGAAAAATAACACAAAAGAAAACAACATAATAAAGGTGAGTTATAATTATATAATTTATGAAATTTATATAATATTTAAATATATGAATTTGTTTTTATTAAGACTTGTGTTTATAACTCTAAACTTTAATCCTTAATAATTAATAATTCTATATTTGTAAAAAAGTAAAGGAAAAAATAAGATATCTTAGCCTCAAATAAGATAAGATAGAACAAATATTTACAAAAGGAAAACCCAATATTTGAGTATAGAGAACATCAAATCTTCAATAAAGTCGATATTGCTTTGTAAGATTTATCTTGTACTTTTTCTTGGATATTGTAGAGTAATTTTAAGTTTTAGTTTGGATCCACCTTAAGGGTTACCAAAGAATTATATCAATGCGATCAAAATCACACAAGGAACTGAGATAGGTCTCTTGCAATAGTATGGATCTACATAAAAAAAAAAGTGTTACTTGAGGACCATATTAATGCAATCAATGTCATGCAAGGAATATAATTTTGAGACATGAATATTATTTTTTAAACTATGGTAGGAGTATTACTTTTTTATGAGTAGTATTTCACTACACATTCTATAGAGTGATAGTGATGTTAATTGTATTTTTATTACAAAAGATGTAATTAAACTACTTATACATTTAATGTGTCAACTTAAGGTATATAATATTTGTGAGATATTTTGCACTATATATCCATGCTATAGGTCTTATGCAATAGTTTTTTAACAATGATTTTAAATATGGGATAATAATTAGATTTCACACAAAACTAAAAAAGATAATTGTCAAAATATAAATGCTAAAATTGAGATGTTGAAATTAAAATAACACGCATAACTGAAAGGAATTGAATTGTTGAATTAAGATTACACACTCAATTGAAATAAAAGGAATTGAAATTCTTTTATTTTACTCCTACTCTAACGAGTCATGGATCTCTCATTTTCATGGTGACCCTTTCTTACTAAATTACATTATGCTAAAATATTAAAAACATGGAAATGAAAATAATAATACTAAGTCATGAAATGAAAAGAGAATATTAACACATAAAAATGAAAAGAAAATATAATAATATTACTTACAATTGATCTTCAATATAATATTCCTTGGAATTTACTCTTTATTCTTCATCTCTTCTTGTCTTGGGATCACTCCTAGTTTCTTATCTTTTGTCTAAACTATAATATAATAAGTCTTCTAATTTTAAAAAGAGACTAATACAACAAACTCCAAAATTACTTAGAGTGAAAATATGATCTAACCATATTAATTGGAAAGAATCTCAACTAAATAGAACTACATAACCAAAATAATCATATATCTTAATTTACAATCTCAAATTAAATTAACTTATATCTAATCCCAACTAATATTATGTAATACAATTATTCTTAGTTGACATCTAACTAATATAATTTCCTATTCAACCAATATTGGAAAATGTTTCTAAGTAATGTTATTATTACAATTATATATTATTATAATAAATGAACTATATATCTTCTCGGATGGGGTGTCAGTGGGTTCTACGTGGCGGTAGATGGGTGCGGACACGGTCCACAACGACACGCAGCAACGTGATGGGCTCGTGCCGCAGGTGGGAGCCCTCCCGAGAGTTTAATAGCAATTGTTTCATGTTAAATGCAATGGTAATGGCGAGTTACGCCACCCTATGTCCCTCTGCAGTGATGGTTATTGTTCCTTGTTTGCGATATGAAGGGCTCCTCCCTTCACGTCGCAAACATGATCAGGATTGCCCAGCTGTTGTCTCAGTTGTCTTTCTGCGTCTCTGGTTTAATTTAGTTCAGACTCGCCCACTTTCTCAAATGAAAGAAAGGCTTCGAGGGAGGCCGAAGAGGGGCTCCCCCTGGAAGCCCCGACGACCCCCAGTCTTGCCTTCAGTCTCCCCGTCGACTTGCTCTTCCTCCCTTCCACAAACTCCGTCCATGGCCGCCACTCCGCCTCCTTCGCAGTCTATTCCCCTTCACTCCACGGCCGCCCCATCTCCACCATAGTCTCGGCTCCTCCATTCCATGGCCATTCTACAGCGAGGATCGAGACCGACTTTGAGCCGCCCTCAGGATCCCCGGATGCAATTCATTGCAACAATGTCTTTTCTTGGACCCTTAAGCAGTTTGGGTAGTGCACCACCGACGCACAGTGCTTCTAAACAACTGCGCACCCACCCCTCGGACCACCCCGACAACGAGCACTTCAGAGATAGACTGGGCATCTTGTTTGATTTAGTTTTCGAGCTAAGGAAGGAGGTGGCAGACCTCAAATATCGTCTGCAGGCCACAGAAGAAAACGCCGCGACCTTCCTCCACATTCTCACGTCCATGCACATGGAACTATCCTCGGACCCGATTGTCTCAGTTCCAGGGGAGGCATCTGACATTGTTGCGGAAGCAGGAAGGGCAGAAGCGCAGCGTCCAGCAGAGGCGAAGCAGAAGGAAGCAGATTGACGACCCCAAGCTGAGGACAAGGAGCGAGGCGAAAGAAAGGAAAAACGTTGGGACGACCAGCCACCGTTCATTGAAGAAGAACCATGGATAGAAGACCTCCGAGCTACGTGGATAGGCTATGGGCCAGGTGTCTAGCTATCTAAAGATGTTTGTCAAGTTTTCTTAGGATTTTAGTTTAGAATACAGACAGTCTGAACTTTGTTTTCTCAATTTTCCAGTGACCTACTTAAACTTGTGAATTGGGGGCTGGCTGGACTGGTTTCCCCTCTGTTGGGGCAGTCCAGCAATTGCAACCTGTACATTGTTGTCTTTGACACTTTTTTTCTGCTCAGCAGGCTTTTAATATAATCTATACTACTTACTTACAAAAAAAAAAATAAATAAACTATATATCATAGTGTACAAGATTCACAAATTTGAACCATAATATAGTAAAATCTCACAAATGGTATGAACAAATCATCCTCTTATACTTTATAGTGGTGCTAAAAATACACCATATTTTGGATACATTGTCTTCCACCAACAAAAAAATGTTGTCGGTCCCACAACTACCAATTATGTTCACTTGATGTAGACATCTTGCCACATTTTTTGCCATGGATGCTTTGATTATGGAGTAGTATTTGCATCATGAAACCACTTTTTACAGGTTTTCAACTTTGTGCTTCATTAAATTGCCATTTCTAGTTTTCGATCTAATGGATTTTTTTATTATTGTGTATCGTATGTTGGTGTTGAAATTACCAACATTGTAGCTAAAAGAAATATCATTATATTTAATCTGAAAAATGTCTCTATAATGGAACTATGAATGGTTAAAGTAGAGGGATAACCTCCTCGTTTGAGGGAAGGCTAAAGGGAAGGCTAAAAGGAATCTCCAAAATATAGATATGTAAATCTATCTTTGAAGTATTCAATAATATTTATTATCTGTAGTGGATATGGAAAGTAAATATAATTGTAGCGTCAACATGTATGGGATTAAATGATAACACTTTAGTGTCCTCCTCCCAACCAAGTTGTGATTGGTTTGATAATTACACAAAAGAACATAGGAAAGGATCGTGATGGAACATCTTTATTCTATATTTTTTGTCAAGAATTTTCCCTTCACAAATCTGGTTTTCAAATAAATTACCCCCAACGGTGCTATAAGGGTATAAGGGTTTATGCATTGAGATTTTTTTTTTTTTTTAAACCATTTTTTTAAATGTGTTTATTATTATTATTATTTAACAAATAATACATTTGAAATATTGAAAAATTAAACAAATACTAGATCCTGATTCAAGATTTTGTAGTGGTTGTGTATGATAGGCAACAACCTAGAAGGTTTTATAGCAAGACTATAGTGTTTTGTACTAAAATAGAAGGTTCTACAACAAAACTAGAGCATTTTGCAGTAAGACTATAACAATCTATAGTAGCCTATACAAACTAGAAGGTTTTGTAGCAATGTTGTAGTGTTTTGCAACAACTTGTAGTAGAGTAAAATAATCTTTTACATCCACGGTGTAGCTCTCTGCAACACCTTGTAGTGTTTTGCATCATGGAAAAGTAAAGATTGGAGATAGTTAGAATTAAATCAAAATAATTATTTTGCAACTTATACATGGGCATCTTGTTGGTTGCAAAATTTAAAAAGAAACATGTAAAAACAAAGATTTTTTTTCCAAAACATCCCAAGGTCTAATGGCACCCCAAAATGGAGTTTTCACCATGTTAGGGTCCCACCCTAAATCCCCTAGTTAGTGAAATATATGTTTACTTAATATATTGAGGGTCATCTCTATTAAATAAGGTCCACTAGGTAGTAGAGTGTGAAACCAATAAATGTAAGTGGTCTTATTAAAGAAGGCCCACTATTTAGTGGTTGAGGTCTCATTATGGAGGTGCACTAGATGGTTAGGATTTTGGTCAATTAGAAAATATATTGTGTAGTAGAAGGTATGCAATCAATTGTTAAGTGAATATTACTGTATTTGGAGATTTGTTGATGTTGGAGGTTTCCCCCTCAAAGTGACTAGTAAACATTGCATCTAGTTCTGAATGTCAATAAAGGTTTGCTTACTGTTGTTATTTCTCATTTTTTTTTTTTTTTGACTATATTTCGTTCTATCTTTCTTTGTTTATTTGTTTTCCTCACCTACATGCCATCTAGTTTGCATTGAATATTTAGTTTCATCTAACAATGAACATCACAAATGGTATTGTGTTAACACACACTCCAATTTTAATTCCTTTTTTAGGATAAAGATGTGTGATAATGCCTTTAAATAACATAAAGATATGGCATTCAATAAGTAAACTTATAGTTTGGGAAAAATACACGTAGAAAATACAATAGGAATAACCTGTTTGGAGACCCTTGTAAGTTGTGTTGGTACCCCTTGAATAATACTACACCAAACAACACATGAATATGGAATTGTCTTCCATGTACCTGAAGCTAGCCTTACATAATTTGTTCATAAGTCTTGTTTTTATAGTAAAATGAGAATAACACTCGGGGAGATCACTCTCTTTTTCCAGGGAATCAGGTAATACGACTAAGGGTATGGTCTATCCTCCTTAGTTGGTGTTGTGAAAGATATGGGTGACTACTATTCTTGGAAAACCTTAGGTATATCATAGAGATATAACACTTAACACTCCCCTATCGCTAGGACTGTACAAACCCTAGCGTCATCCTAGAAACCCTAGCTTCTACAACATAAGTAATGAAATGCGTACACAATTTCTATTATCATGAATTTGGGAATTTCATTAGTATAATAATACTCAGCGGGGAATCTGGGGCCTACTTACACCACTTCATGAGACATAGCTTAAAATAATCCTTACACAATGTTGATCAACATGGTGTCACTCTACAATAAATGTTTTTTGTGTGGACCTTCTCAGACCATTACATGTGACCCCTCTCCACAAATTCCTCTTGGGACACTGATCATGTTGGGCTAGCTCTTGGAAAACCGCTTTGATGGACCTAATGGTTCCATGTAAAACACCCGCAACATGTTAGTCATAGATTAAGTACATAAAATAGTTAATTCTCTTTCCCAATTAGCTAGCAAAATGGAAACCAATATGTCTTCCCTCATTGCACAAGATGGCCTGTGTTTTGACCTGATTACGAACTTGAAGGGAAAGCTTGAGGAGGGTGACATTTTATTTGGTGAAGGATCCCATAAGGGTAATAACCTTGAGGATGAATAATATCCCACTAATCACTTCTCATTTTTTGGTTGTTCTCACAATCTAATGCCTTGCCTCCCTAAAGTTGATTCAAATAAGTTTGATGGGTCAAATCCAATTGGTTGGATTGACCAAATGGAGCATTGATTTTCCCTTCATGCCATAGAAAATAAACTAGTGAAGCTCATAATTAGGGTCCTATATCTGGATAGGAAATGTTGGTATTAGTGGAAATGACATAAGAGCACATCTCTAGGGTTCACTACATGGAGGCAATTTGTGAAAGCCCTATTTTCCTGCTTTATCAGAGATACCATTTTTTGGGGATAACTTACCAAATTGCACCAAATAGGTATAATGGAATATATATTGATCCTTTTGAACACTTGGATTTTAGAACATAAAATTTAATGGATGATTTTTTAATCAATTCTTTATTAGTGGTCTTCAGAAAGAAATCAAATCCCAAGAAGAGATGAACCACCTTGCTACTTGGTTGGAGGCCACTCAACTTGCTCTTCATGCCCAAGTTATATCATATGGTCAATCTAAATGCCTCAAATTTTCTCCATGTCCCCAACCAAATATGGTATCTCCTCAACAACTTACCCCACCACTCAAGGTCCACAAGTTGACATGGGTTGAAATATCAACTTAAGGATCTCTACTACAATTCTGATGAAAAATATTCTCTAGGGCATAAACATAAGGAGCATGAATTATTTATGGCCATTTATACGAACATTTTTGATGAGGAATTTGATGGTAGGACTCAAGAAGAAGTCACTCCCATAACTAAGGAAGTTCCTCTTCCTAACTAACCAGGTGAAGAACCCCACATATCTATTCACGCTTTGATTGATATTTCTTCTCCTTTAGACATTAAAGTTGGTCAATTATAACAAATAGTGAAAGGTCATTTTCTTAATTGACAATGGTAGCACCCATAATTTCATCCATCGTTGCATTTCCCAAGAAACACATTGTTATATCCATGTTGTTAGCAACTTTCTAATTATGATTTCTAATGGATGATATATTAAATGTGGTGTCTAGTGTGAAAATGTGAAACTTCAAACGGGTGAGTACTCCTTGAAAAATCTCATGTTTTCCATTGAAATGGATGGATGTGATATTGTTTTGGGTGTTGAATTTATATGAACATTAGACCCAATCACCACAGACTTCCTAGAACTATACATGAGTTTTCAGAAGCATGGAAATTCCTACATTCTCAAAGGTCTCAAAGTGTGCTATCCATAAATCATCAACTCATACCATACGGAAAAGCTTCTAAAAAAGGTCATTATGACATTATTGCATACTTGAATGTTATTCAAGACTTTGAGAATGTTCTCATCTAGTTCATCTAGATTTGTAGTTAGTATTAGACAAACACCTACAAGTCTTTAAACATCTCAAAGGATTACCACCCTCATGTGGAGAGCATGATCATAGCATGCCACTACTTCCGGGTAGCCTACCACTCAACGTGTGGCCATATCATCATCATTTTTCCTAAAAGAATGAAATATAAAATATTGTGCAAGAGCTATTAGATGTTGCTATCATTCAGCCTAGTACTAGCCCCTACTCTTCCCTAGTTGTCATGGTCCTTAAAAATG
Source organism: Picea glauca (assembly GCA_000966675.3). NCBI lineage: Eukaryota > Viridiplantae > Streptophyta > Pinopsida > Pinales > Pinaceae > Picea > Picea glauca. The sequence continues at coordinate 21,597 of JZKD02S2248360.1, forward strand.
AAGGCACTTAGTGCACATGTCCTAATTTTTTTGGCCTTAACAACTTGATAGTTAAAGATAAATTCCCCATTCCAATCATTGGTGATTTCTTAGATGAGCTAAATGGAGCACAATTCTTCACCAACCTTTATCTTTTCTTTGGTTATCACCAAATTCGTATGAAGGAATATGCTATTCCCAAAACT
>JZKD02S2248360.1:30053-43873 GCA_000966675.3 Picea glauca
ATTAGGAGTTAGAAGTATTTTTATATTCGTTTCTTTGATATGCTGAGTCATAATATCATCAGTTTCACGACCACACCTCTTGAGTAAACAAAATCCATTAAAAGTAACACTTATTAACTAGAATTGATTAGAAACGATCTTATTTCTCAGGGTACACAGACAAGCATACAACATAGGGCCTTGGAATAGGATTTTTTGAGTAAACTTCTCCAAGGCTATTAAACTAAACATATGTGTATAACCAAGGAGTGGTGAAACCCATTGTGTAATTAGTGATGTCAAGAGGTTTCACTCACACCAGAGTTAAGTACGAGGTCATGTGTATTTGGTTGCAGAGATAGCCCTCTAATACCTTCTTAGCGTCATAAATATTTTTGTGGTTCCATTCTTATATGGGGGTCTTGCTAGTACCTTTACCTCCATGAAAGGCGATGCTTTCAATATTTTGGGCTTTTTTACCCTACCCATACCATGGACCAAACTTACGACTGTTCATCTGTGCATTGGTTATATTGTGGTGGATCTAATTGCTTGAAATAGGTAACCACATAGGTTATTTGCAAGGGTTATTCTGTAGTTACACTGATTCAAATAAGGGTCGAACAACACACAACCTTTATGGAGGATTACCTCTCTGGGGGGATCTGGATGGTTGCGTTGTTAATCCCATGAGGGCCCTTATAATTGATTCTGATACCTCCAATATTTTGAAGGGAGTCTCAATCCCCTCTTAGGCGAGGCATACCTACTCTAGTGAGGGAGGCCCCTTTTCAGCTACTATTTCCTATTTGTGTGCATTTGGACTTTTTTTTCTTTATTTTGGTGTTCTCTTTGATTATTAGTTGGCCCTAGGATTTGTTTTCATATCTTGAGTCTTGAGTCATCATGGAGCAATACCACCCTCCTTGTAGGTCTCGTCGTTTGTTGAAGTTACCACTGCATTTTAAGTTTTTACCGAAGTTTCCTTCTAAAATGCGTAAAGTTAATAGACGTGGTACATATATGTCCACTCGTTAGACTTGTGATTATCTAGTTATAAGTACTGAGTCAAATTTGAATGATATAAGGAGTCCCTCAACTCCTATACCTTCTTTTATTAGCAAGATTCCTTCGACTCCTTTAGCCACGACAGTTGTAGTGCTGGAGGTTCTTGTCCCTACTTCTACCCAGCCCATGGTTTCTAATCAACCCATACAAATGAACCGTTTTGGGTCTCTTTTTTGGTATGTCGATATACAATTCTCGGTACATACCTGTGGTCTCTAACCCTTTTTATTTTGGTATACCCAATATGACGTTGCAACTTTCATCCTCCATTTCAATGACTAATGAAAATCCTAGTTTTGGACCTTGGGGCATGGCTCCTCTGCATGCTCCTCTCTAGTTTGGTGGAGGTCATATTCCCCAAACGAATCCTACGGTGGGAGGACAACCTCCTTTTCCTTTTGGGTCTAATCCTAGTCTCAATTCTCTTGGATGGAGTACTCAACCAGGTGAACAAGTCACTTCCTATATTTTGTCCTTTCCCCCTTCTTCCTCCATGCCGATTCCGAAAAACAATTTTTTTATGACAAATCCACCCCTATCCTCTGAAGTTCCACCCAGATGGAGTCAGTTTCACGCTATGGGAAACCCCCATCCTGGAGCTCCTCTAGTTGGGGGTAATGTTTATAACCCTCATTATGTTGCCCCTGCATCTATGGTGCCCATACAACCTCTTATGAATCAGTTTGGAGGAGGATATTACCCTACTAGATAGGGCCATGGTATATAACAGATTCCTAGATGGCCTGCAACCCCTCAACACCAATATTTCCCAGAAGCATGGGCTCAAACACTGCAACCCCGAATCCATTTTCTGGCTAAGCTTAATATGCCAGATTTGTTGAGATTAATGAATGACCCGGTGTGACCCAGTGTGTCACGATCCATCATGGCCCCCATTCCCCACCAAGCTTCCTTCATACATTCTAAAATTCGAGGGAAAGAATAGAGAGGATCTGGGTGATCATGTTACTACTTTATATATTTGGTACTCATCAAATTCCCTTAATGACTATTCTATTCGTTTGAGACTATTTCAACGCACCCTCACAGGAGTTTCCACAAAATGGTGCATTGAGCTACTGGGGGAAACATACAAAAACTTTAATAAGATGATTTTGGTATTTCTCAACAACTTCCAGTTGCCAGTTCGCTATGATGCTTGCATAGAAATATTTTCAGCCTTTTGCCAAGATAAGGCCACGCCTATCTCAAACCATACCCAAGAGTGGCATAGACATAAGAGGTTGATTAAAGCCTACATTCCTCTAGATTTTCTATTGGAGTGGTTCCTTAAGTCCTTATTGCCTTATATTTTGAAGGATTTTTCTACATCTGGAGTAACATCTGAGGAAGAAGCTATTTTCAAAGCCCAACAACTGGACCTCATATATGCTCAGTCTAGGGTGTTGTATGAAATTCTTCCTGACGTGCCACAGTCGAATTATGACCCTAGACAAAATCTTGGGCCTCATGCCGATGGCATCATAGGCTCTGCACATGCTAAGTCTACAAACATGGTGACAAACCAATTGAAGGATTTGTCTCTAAGCCAGCCTATAGCAGGACAAGCTTCAGCTTCATCATCCACTCCCACTTAGTCAGTGGATGTGCATTCTCTACAGTCATTGATCAACACAAATGGTAACCAGCTACCAAGAGGGAATAGAAGGAAAGGATGATGTAATAATTCTAAGGGTGGGAAAAATAATAACAAAGACAAGGACGACACTAACAATGATAGATAGAATAATAATGCTAGTGAGGGAAAGAAAGAAAAAAGAAAGGTGAAGTTTCTGTGTAAACTTTGTAAATATGATCACCTTACCCACCTATGCCCCAAAATCAAGGAGGCCTCAAGGATCTTATCACAACCGCCCATTTTGCTGACCAATCCATTTATGCATAATCAACACATGGCTTTGGGGTCCTCTAACACTGGAAATACTTCGAGCAGGAGTCAAAATCCCTCAACACATGAAGGTGGCCATCTATGTGTTAATATGGTCAAGTCTCAAATTGATTTAGACACTCAATCTCATGATTATGGTTCTTCAAAGATTGTTACAGGTACAAAGTCTCCCCCTCCTCCATAAACACCCTTGCAGATTGAAAAGACAAAACCTCTACCTCATATTCCGAAGGGAGTACTAAAATGCTTTGTCCACAATCCCAATGCTAGAGATGCCCAAAACTATTCGATTGTCAAAGATCTGGGTCAAACCCCTTGTGTGATTTCAGATTTGGAGGTGCTCCAGACATGTCCTTCACAGAGGAACACATTTTTAACTGCTTTAGGATCTCTAGACCCATGTGGATCGAAGGTTATTAAGTTTGACGTCACAGATGTTAAGCCTCACTTGCATTACCATGTTGCCTTTTAAATCCATGTGGAGTACATGAAAATTACCATCAAACGCACTATGATTGATGAAGGTGTCGTGACGTGCATGATGTCCCTAACCTATTAGAAATATATTGACTCTTCGACTCTATCCCAATCTATGACTATGTTGACCTCATTTGATGTACATTCATTTTGACCACACAAAATTATTCCCTATTTTCCGGTCCAATTAGGTGGAAAGACAATGGAGGTTGATGTTGAGGTGCTAGATGTGCCCCTTGACTATAATTTACTACTAGGGCATAATTGGACTTATTCCATGACCGTGGTCGTGTCATCTATTTTCCACACTTTATGTTTTCCCCATGAAGGAAAAATAGTGATGATTGATTAATTGTCCTTTGCGCGTGCTAGTCCTAATGCATCGGTTGGACCTTCGATCCCAGTGATTGACAATTCTTGACAAGAAGCCGAGGATGTTGGTTTCATAATGTATTCCTCTCTCATGGGTAGCTTTGATTTCATGGTACCAATCCATCACATTCATGTCATTTCCAGTAGGTCTTCGACGTCAATGAGGTCTGTTCCTTTTCGTACTTCATATTTCAACGATCCTTGTACCCTACCTTCCCTGACTATATCGTGCAAATTTCAGTCACACATTGGGATGGTGATGCCACTATCAATGACAAATGTTGCGTATCAGGATATTCTTAACACTACTACTGACCTTGATCCTTTCTCCTCGCAAACATATGAGGAGGATCTCGTTCTAGAGCCCGTATGGGCTGCCCAATCGTCTTGTTTGCATGATTCCCTCGATTATACTTTGAATCCATCTTAGAGGCCATGTATGGTCCTGATAGGCCTTGGGATGATATGCATCATTGCTTCTATTTCCTCCTAGAACTTGTTAGGATAAAAAAGGATGACTTTAGATCTACCTTGAGTGAGATGGTTGGTCACGCTATGGTTCCACTAGATATAGATGATATTTATGCCGAAGGAAACATGGAAAATATTTATCCTACCATCATGATTGACATCTCTCAAATTCCTGGAAAAATTGAGAACGCATATATCAGTGCAGATTGTTCACCTGAAGAAATTAAGATCTACATTGATATCTTCAAATAATTTCATGACATATTTTCTTGGTCGTATGAAGAGATTTCGAGGATTGACCCCATCATTGTCGAACATGAGATCAAGACTTATTTGGATGCAAGACCTGTTCAACAATGTCTTAGAGATGTTAATCCTAGGAAGGACCCTGCTATTAAGGTAGAGGTAGAGAAGTTGCTTAATGTTGGTTTCATCTACCAGGTTCCCTTGACTGAATGGGTGTCCAATCCTGTTCACATGAGTAAAAAACAAGGAACCATATGCGTATGTATGGATTTTTGATACCTGAACAAGGATTTCCCTAAAGAAAACTTTCTGACTCCTTTCATTGACCAGATTATTGATGAGTGTATGGGAAGAAAAGTTTTTTCTTTTATGGACAAATTTTTTAGGATATAATCAAATTCAAATCAAACTCGAGGATCAACACAGTACAACATTTATTTGTCCTTGGGGTACTTTTGCATACTAGAAAATTCCTTTCAGCCTAAAAATGTTAGAGCAACCTTCCAACACGCCATGACCTTTTCTTTTCACGATCTCAAACATATTGTCGAAGCTTACCTTAACGATATTGCTGCTCACTCTCACAAGAGAGTAGATCACTCTACTCACCTTCGATTAGTATTTGAGATATGTTGTTACTATTTCATCCATTTGAACCCTCACAAGTGAATCTTCTGCATTAGGTCTGACCGTATCTTTGGATTCTTAGTCTCTAGGCATGGGATCATGGTAGATCCTATGAAGGTTGAGGTAATACTTCGATTGCCTCCCCCATGCTACATTAGACAACTTCAGGGTTTACAAGGGAAGGCTAAATTATTTCATTGGTTCATAGTGAACTATGCCATTTTAACTAAGGGTTTCATGTGTCTTTTGAAGAATGATACTATGTTTATATGGGATGAGTGAGCCCAATAATCCTTCGATGCTCTTAAGAAATCCTTGGTATCGATACCTATGTTGAAGCTTCCAGACTATAGTAGATATTATTTTCTTTATATTGCCGTGTCCAAAGGGACGTTGGTATGGTTTTGGTTCAGGAGGACGGTGAGCTCCATGAGCACATTGTCTACTATATTAGTCAAAATTTAGTCGGTCTTGAACTTAAATACTCCCACGTAGAAAAATAGCCTTGGTATCCGTACATGTAGTTCAAATATTATGACATTATATATTAATTTGAAAAACTACCATAGTTGCAGATATCAATCCATTTCGATATGTCCTTACTAGATGTATCATAGGGGGTAAATACAATAAGTGTATTGTTATTTTGCAAGAATTTTATCTCGATTTTTCTTACGCGAATTCTAAGAAATCACTAGTTTTTGTCGAGTTGATATTAAAATTCCCTCAACTAGATGAGGACATTATTCATGACAATTTGTTTGTGAATGAACATATATTTCTTATCTTGTCTTCGGATCTCTGGTATGGAGACATTCTAATTTATCTTCAAACCTTGAATCTATCCCAACATTTATCGAGAGACGATCGACGACGTATACATCATCAAGCTAAAAAATACCTTATCATCGACGACACTTTGTATCATCGAGGAGTAGATACTATTTTCCATCGTTGCTTGACTCACAAGGAAGATGAGTCGGTCCTCAATGAATGTCACAGTGGGGATTGTGGTGGTCATTTATCTAGGCTTGCGACAACCCAAAAATTTTTGCGAGCCGATTATTTTTGGCTGTCAATTTTTAAAGATTGTGTTGAGGCGGTCAATAAGTGTCACCCTTTCTAGGTGTTCTCTTAGAAAATGCACTTGCATCGAGCCCCTCTTCACCCAATCGTCACCATCGGTCCCTTCACCAAGTGGGAGGTATATTTTATGGAATGTAGCCCAACTTTGGCTAGGGGGCATCATCATATTATTGTGGCCATGGATTACTTCACTAAATGGGAAGAGGTCATGCCTATCATTAAATCTGATGGTAAGAAGACACCATTACCAAATTATATCTTGGTTCGGAATCCCAAAGGAGATTGTCACTAATCATGGATGTCACTTTCATAATTAAATGATGAGGGAGTTAGTGTCAAAACTGGGGTTTAATAATGATCATTCTTCTCCTTATTACCGCTAGGAAAATGGACAAGTAGAGGCGATGAATAAATGTCTCAAGACCATCTTGCAAAAAATTGTCAGCCAGAGTAAATATGAATGACATCTAATGCTTTACCCTACTCTTTGGGCATATCGAACCTCGATAAATACTTCCAGCGTTTTTTCTCCTTTTCAGTTAGTACATGGCGTGGGGTCGATCCTTTCGATTGAATGTGAAATCCCTCCCCTCAAACTAGCAATTGAGATCCTACCTGACATATATGATCTTGAAGAATCCCTTGTGCACTTATAGCATCTAGATGAGCATCTTCGATATGCCTCTATGGCTATCAAAGTGAATACACGATGTGTTAAGGTTCAATATTATAGGTTCGTCTGTCCTCGACAGTACGCTGAGGGTGACTTGGTTCTCCTAAATGACCAAGCCAAATAACTATTGGGGGTAGGCAAGTTCAACCCCATGTGGCATGGTACTTATATCGTGTGACGTGTTTTAGAGAAAGGAGCCTATGAATTGGAATATTATGAAGGGAATATGATGGATGAGCCCAGAAATGGGCTCTAACTTAGAAGGTATTATGCTTGAGTCCTCAATCTTGGGTGATAATTTTTGTATACTAGTGTATCTTAGTGTATATACATATTTTACTTTGTGTCATTGACTTGCTTATCAAGTTTTCCCTTGGTTGGCAGATGTCAATAGAGTCTTCAATTTACTTAGGATTCATAGACAGTGTCATTTGTCATACACGAAACATGTCTTCTGTCACTTGGGTCATTTACTCACCTGAGGGCCAACTGGTGTCTTCAGGTGGTGTCCATCTGGAGCCATCAACACATAATGTGGTTGATTATAGCGTCATTATAGATATTTTATGTGATGCTATTTCACATGGTGTCCCATCTTTAGATGTTCGTCTGGACTCCCAGTTAGTCGTATTTCAGTTAAATGACAGATACCGTGTGCGAGACCCTATTCTACTCTGATGATTCCTATGGGTATGACTTTTGGAACGATACTTTGATTTTCTTACTTATAATCACATACTTAGAAGTTATAATCATGTATCTAATGCATATGCTAATTATGTTTTAGATTGGTATTTGTCACATAACTAAAGTAAAGAAAACACATTCATCCAGGTACACATTGTAACATATATAAGTAAAGCTGAAGACCAAATTTTTTATATTTCATCTTTTCAAAAACTATGGTGTCATAGTACAAAATGGGGCTCACACCCTCAAAATACATATATGGCCGGTATATATATGACCATGGAATATATGTCTGTGGCACCAGATGAGTATCATGATAACACACTACCATGTTTTTGAGACATCGAAAGAGTCACACTAATGCACGGGGCACACCCACCACCTGCTGCTACATAGCCTCTGGAAAATCCTCCACTTGAACCATAGGAATCTTGTGCTTCAATCAAGATAGATTCCCCTGCACATTCTACAACACTCTCTCTGCATATCCCCCCACATTCTCATCTCCCCGGCGCCTGCATCGATGTCATGGGAATCCATTTGTACGTTGCAGACCTACATCTGCGTGACAAATAAATTGTTAATACTTGATACCATACAAAAATATTTTCATTTTTTATTCTTTAAAAAAAAAAAATGAAATATAGAAAAGCATTTCTTACCAATATCACTGTAGGCGGAACCTGGTGGAAAATACATATATGGATCCCCTCTGTATTCAATCCTAGCATAATATTAATCATCAATGGCTATGACTTGTCGACACCACCAAAAAAATGACTCATCATTGTAGGGGGTTGGAACCCTACCACCTCCTAAACGCCTCATCACATCGATCCACTGTGACATAACTGGATCGTGCAGTCCATGTGGAATAATCTATACTTTAGGGCTCAATATTGGAACCCTTTCAAATAAAACACTACACATAATAAATGCAAATCTAAAGTTCCTCTTTCTTCCATGTTTGCAATCCATCAGTTGGCCCTTCATGTTAGCCAACAGTGAGGTACACCAGTCATAAATAGTGGGTCGTAAACACTCCACCACATAGAACATGAGTGACCTTGAGGCCTGGTGCAAAGAGGCCGACCCCAAGATCCACGTAAGAACAAGTACAATGATCTTTAATCTCAAGTTCTCGATCTCCCTGATTGGGAGTCGGATCCCTACTTTATTTGTGCCTACAACACAGTGGGTGGAAATGTAATCCTCCATGGTCATACCACCCCCAGCCCCCGGGTCTTGAGATTCACTACCTCTCCCCAAGGATAAAATCCCATGATAAAATATATGTCTTCCACTTCAATCCTCAATGGTTTCCCATCAATATTGAAGGCCCCTATCTCCAGATCCCAATAGTTTACGAGCATATGGAGTAACCTCACTTGAGCCCTCATTCCTTTGAGAGCCCAAAATTTATAAAGGCCACATATTTTTAAATCTAGTTGGGCCCCTGCATCCCTTTCCACTTCTGCATCTATCTCTTCATTCTCCCTCTCCATCCATTCAATCACTATCCTACCAAAGGAAAGCCATTTTTTTAGTGAAATTTTTTCAAAAAGTTGTTTACGGATTTGTATGTGGGATAACATGCTAACAGTTTCATATATAGATGCATATACGTGGGAAAATTTTTCTTTTCCCACATACATGGAGGCATGTACACGACCCGATGAACCATCACCTGCATACACCCTATTTTACATGTTGCGCCCTCTAAAAATGAAAAAATGAGGACTAAATTTGAATTTTAAATCACTGAAAATGAAGAGGAGGGGAAGGGCACTTACTTGGTCCAGAAGGTTGCTAATTTTGTTGATCATAGCTCCCACAGTTGACACTTGAAGATCATGGACAAAATGGCCTTAAATGCACTATGTGGGTGAAAAAACTCAAATGGTATGGTAAAATGGTCTATTTTTTACTATTAGTAGAAATTTCTTACCCACTTCATATAGTTTGGGCTGATTTTTTGACCTTATGGACTAATAATATAGTGGAAAAAGTTGGTTTTGGTGATTTTGTCCATGACTTTTTGCGGTTTCTAGTGTCATGCCACTCGTTTGTGCCTTTGGCAGGTATTTTCTTTCACTAGCATATAGGATAGGTTTTCACTCCACTTTGCATTCTTGCATTGTCCTATGAATGTAATATATACACCTGTTGAGATCAATTCACGCTTCCAAAATTTCCCTCCCCTTTTCTATTTGCCCAACTTCTTTTCTCCCTTTCTTTTCCCTCTTCTATACTTACCCATTTTCCCCTTTTCTTTTTTTCCCTTCTACTCTCCCTTTCTTGTTCTATACTTAGTTGTTCTTTTAGAGTGGTAGGTTCCTGGGTTGGTGGAATTGAAGATCCTCATCTCCATACACACCCTCGCATCACGAGTCTGACCAACCGCCGTGCTATCCTACACTTAACCGATTTTTCAATTGTGGGTTCCCGAGTTGGCAGGGTTGAACTCTCACACACCATGCTCCGTGATATACATTTTTGCATCCAAAAGATACGCAATCTACATTTTGACCATTGGACCCCCCCCAAATCCTAAGTATCTCATCTCTCCTTTTTTAAGTCCAACCGACCACGTTACAACACTTAGTCATTTTTTGACCTTCTGCATTCGCGGGTTTGCGGGTTCACAAAATCCTCAAATCCTATTTCTCTTTCGTCCATCCCCGCCACGTTCATGTGTTTCCCAACAAACATTTAGTATGCTTTAATTCTAAAAACTTATAATGTAGGTTCCATAAATATTGTCATTAATGAGTGAAGGGATATATTATCTCCTATTAAAATGAATTAAACCAGGATTTGAGAAGGATTATATTATCCCTCTCAAGCGTTCAGTTTAAACATTATCTGGAGCAATGGAATGTTTTCGTCAACATATGGAAGAACCTCGACAATAATTATGTGGACATACATTGAACATTTTCGGGAGGTAGGGCCAGAAATTTCAGTGCTCCAGAGCATATTCTTACTACTCATCCCCTTCTTCCCAAAAGGAAGCAATCTGGATGTCTAGAATCACTCGTGTAGGTTGCACCCCAGAGGTTTTTGACTGTAAGAAGTTGGTTTTCTGGTGCACTAAGAGATACATTCCAAACCAATGGATCATTCATTTGCAGGACCATTCTTTTGTCTCTCTATCGCCTGAGGTATTTCATAAGATGTTGAGACTTCCCGAACCAACACTTACCTTCAAGGGTGAAGATTACAAAGAATTTTTAAATAAGCATGACAATGGGTTGGACCTCTTACCTGAGTTCTTGGAGAACCCAGCAGCTGTCCCTGAGGACATCACGAGATTTCATGTTAGTGCATTTAAAAATCCTTTCTGGGAAATTGCTTGGCTTTTCACGAGGATAACAGGACAATAAACTACAATCAAAATTTCCTGCATGATTGTTTACATTTTATACTTTACGGTCAAGGAATAGGCCATATTTGATTGGGGAAAGTTGATTTCCATTGAAATCTCTTCCCAATTGTCACAATACAAGAAGGAGAAAAAATTCTTTATGTCCTCTTATTTGGTTTTCGCGATAGCACATTGCTGCCAGTTTCCAATATTATCCGTGTGTAAGAAGGTAAACTGTGAATTCGACCTTGTAACCTTCTGGTATCAAACATTATGGAGGCACAAAGCCTCCCAACATTTTTATGAATTTTTAATGACTTTGTCTCAGTTTTTAAAGGTTTGTTGTTTGTAAAGGACACCCCCCGGATGTCTGACCATGCGAGTAAGTTCCTAGATAGGAAGGGGACATTGGAACAAATGGAGAATTATAATCGCATAAGGATTTTTGGTTCTAAGGAAAATCCTTCCTTCCATACTACTGGTTGCATTGTTTCCATGAAAAGAGAAAAAAACAATTCATACCTCTGCCTTGGAAAGTTGGGGACTTCATATTCAGAAATATGAATAAGATTGATGAATTTGCAGGCCACTTTCACAACTTGAATCTAAGATATGTTTAAAGGGTAAAAGGTGTAACACCCTGTTTCCCCCAGTTTGTAAATATAACTATATTGGCCAAGAAACTATGGCAAACTCAAAGGTGTGAATGTTTGATTTGATGGACATTTGTATAAAAGGTCGATGAATGTAAATTCTATTATTTTAATAGAAAATGGATACTGCTGGAAAGGTGATTTTCTAAGTGAGACCAAAAATTCTATAAAAGAGATGGTGGAGGGGACCGGGAATGGTTGCGTTAACCTCCACCGAACCAGTACCTTGGTGGATTTAATTGCTCAGGATCAGAACAACCCTCTGACCCAAGAATGAATTACGTTTAGGCTAGTAGGTGGAAAGACCTCCTCAAGAGTTAATGAGGGTATGGGGAAGACCGCCCATCTGTAAGGATTCTAGACTTGACCACAGACTGAGAATTAGGGCCACACCCAATCTTGTTGGAAAAGGCAAGAAAGGAAAGTGTGGGGGTCAGAGAGGAAAAATCTGTGAAGAGTGCAAAGACGAGAGATGAAACTCTCGGATTCGAGGAAGAACCATGAAAAGAGTGTGTTCTCATCACGAGAAATAGATACTGAGTCGAGAGAAGGAGAGTAACCTTCATCCCTATCTATTTCTATACCAAAAGAAAAGATTCAATCTCAAAGCATCGTAGTCTATCTCGGGGGTGGCTAGTGGTAAATCCATTAGGAGTGACTAATCCTATGGTTGGGTGGAAATAGGTGCCCCTTCCAGCAGTCGCTTCACGTTATCTGGTTCTGATAAGTGTTTCCATACTTTATGCGTTGAATTGGGAATTAATGGTTGCATGCATGTATTTACTTATCTATAAATGGTTTCTGCATTGAAAAGGTTAAATTATGTATATACGTTGGTTTCCTTGAGGAATTATGCTTCTGTTTTTCATGTATGATCTAATTTAACTCTCGAAGGTGTTTTCCCTAGGGATCTACCTCACGGCTCCAGAATTGGAGCAGGCCTCTTTCAACTGCTACCATCTTGGTAAACTCACAAGTTTACACCACCTTGTTTCATAATTTAAGGTTCTGCGAACTAGGAAGGCCTTTCCTTCAAAACAATAGCATGAGAGACCATGAATTCGCGCCCATGGCCTTAACTAAAACCCATCTAAGAGTAGAGATTATAGCCAGAGATTCATCTAAAGGTCCATGTGACCTAGGTCTATGAACCTTGCACTAAGCCCAAATGGAGCTAGTTCAAAATGGTTTCGGAGTTTCGGGAGTTCGATGCCTAGAATGTCAAACGTCACGATAGTCAAAGTTACCCAAACTCCCTGAGTAACAAGAGACATATATGAATCAAGAACTTGACTGAGGAGATTAATGCAAACTATTCATTGGGAGGAAAACCTATCTCAGTTGTCAGATTGACTCAAAGACTCACTAGAGTTAATGAATCAAACACCATCTGCTCGATTAGATCGATGGTTGGAAACCATTGCAGAGAACAAAGGTGAAATTAGCGGACATGCTAGTTCACGACTCGAAATCAACCAACGTCATTTATCTAGTTGGGGATTGAAGATCAATGAGCATCATTAGATAGAGTTGGGTGAGAACTTCCCAGATTGCGGAGATTGGGCCCTACAATCGCTGTGAACTGTCAATCTATGAACAAAGATCGATGGTGGGGAATCATTGCGGAGCGCAAAGGTGAAATTAGCGGACTTTCTAGTTCACGACCCTCAATTCACCATCGTTGTTGATCTCATCAGGGTGGAGGGTCAATGAAAATTATTAGACTGAGTTGGGAGAGTACTTTTCTGAGTGTAGATATTGATCTCTCCAATAAAGAGAGAGTACGTGGGGGCCCCGCAATCACTATGAACCATCGATCGATGAACAAATTTTGATTGGCCGGATCATGACTGTGAAAACCTGAGAGAGGCTGAAATCCAATCATATCGGAGTGACAAAGGAATGTGTTTTTGCTAACCCAGCTATGTGTTAGCCCCTGGAACATGCATACCTCACCCCACATGGTTGGTGAAATGACTGGGATTCCAGGAGTCCGAGACTTCGGGACTCCAGAGGATTTGAGGTGCTTTGAAAATCCCCAAAGTTCCAATGTGCCAGAGTAGATCCTAGCCATTAGCATAGGAAGTCAAGTGGCAGTAGATCATTGACTCTGAAGAAGAACACTCTAGAGGAATGTGAGGAGTGAAGTTAAGAAGTGCCTAAGTCCATTGGAACAATCCATTGGGAGGAGGATGCGTGGCG
>JZKD02S2248360.1:56951-83207 GCA_000966675.3 Picea glauca
TATTGAATGTGCTAACATCATATATTATCACCATATGATTGGTTGTTGAGGACTAGTTGCAGGTATATTTCTTTGGGTCAAGTGCTCAAGGATGGACTTCATCAAACATATGGATGAGGTAGGCCTTTTTTCTTGTCTTACTAGCATATTTGTTTATATAGAATACTTGAAAGTAGATTTGATTTCTGCAATCATTTCCGTCTATTGTGGTTTTCCTCTAGCCATAGAGGGATTTTCCTCGTAAAACTAGCCACTGGAACCAAAAGAAAAACAACATAGGTCTTACCATCTTGCCAATTCATCATGGATGGGTTGCTCACCCAAGTGATCCTTAACATACTTCCCCTAGGATCTTATGACTTGTTGATTGGTATGGATTCATTGGCTGATGATAAAAATAAGTTGGAATGTTACCATAAAACTCTATAATGTGTAAATGAAGAAGGGGGAAGATGACCCTCCAAGGGATTCAAAAACTTGTCTCAGTGAGACAAATATCAACCCTTCAAATGAAAAAGTATTGCAGAAAGGGATGTCCTCTATATGCAATACAGGTGTTGGAATATGTTGAGGATGAAAAACTGAACCTAGAGGGACACCCCATATTAAGAGAGTATAGAGACGTGTTTCTAGAAGAGGTACCGAGTCTACCTCTGAGAAGAGACATTGACTTCTCAATAGAACTTGCACCAGGAGCAGTGCCAGTTGCTAGGACACCCTGTAGGATGAGTACACCCGAGCTAGTTGATCTCAAGCTATAGCTAAAGGAAATGATGGACAAAGGCTACATCTTTCCCATTGTGTCTCCATGGGGAGCGCCAATCTTGTTTGTGAAAAATAAATATGGCACGCTTTGATTGTGCATAGATTATAGAAAACTCAATAAGACAACCATAAATAACAAGTACCCCTTACCAAGAATCGATGACTTGTTCAACCAATTAGAGGGTGCTTCCATTTTATCAAAGATTAACTTGAGGTAGGGATACCATCAAGTCTGAATCAAGGATGCAGACATCCACAAAACGACCTTCAGGACAAGGTATGGTCACTATGAATTTGTGGTGGTGCCATTTGGACTAGCCAATGCCCCTGCCACTTTTATGTGCTTAATGAACAATGTTCTTAGCAAATTCCTAGATAGATTTGTATTGGTTTTCATTGATGATATCTTAAGCTACTCCAAGAAAAGAGAAGATCATGAAGAAGATATTAGACTTGTACTTCAAGTACTAAGAGAGCATCAACTCTACGCTAAGCTTAGAAAGTGTGACTTTTTCTAGAAGCAAGTGCATTACTTGGGCCATGTCATTTCTGAATAAGGGGTGGTAGTAGACCCTGACAATATAAGATCTATTGTGGAATGGCCTACCCCAAAGGATGTATCTGATATCAGATCCTTTATGGGCTTAGCAGGATATTATAGAAGGTTCATAAAAGTATTTTCCAATATTGGTTGTCCAATCACTGCCCTCCAAAAAAAGGGGGTTAAATTCACTTGGACATTAGAATGTGAAGAAAGATTTCAGGAACTGAAATACCTTCTGACCCATGCACCCATGTTGAAGCTTGTAGATCCTGATAATGATTTCCTCATGTGTACAAATGCTTGCAAGGAAGGACTCAGAGGAGTCCTTATGAAAGAGGGACGTGTAATTTGCTACACATCCAGGAAATTGAATGAGCATGAAATCAATTATGTGACCCATTATCTAGAGTTGGATGCCATAGTGCATGCTTTAAAAATGTGGAGGCATTACCTCTTGGGTAGAATTTTTGTACTTATGACAGACCACTATGGGTTGAGGCACCTGTTTTATCAACCAAAACTCAATGTTAGACAAGCTAGGTGGATGACTCTACTTATTGAGTTCGATTTCAAAATCAGACAAATCAAAGGGAAGGAAAATAGGGTGGACGATGCCCTTACCATAAGTGTGAAAACAATTCACCTGGAAACAATAAGCACTTGTGAAACAGATGTCAGGGAAAGAATTAGGACTGCACAAGAAACAAATGCATTCTTCAAGACCATGACCTCATACCTAAGGCAAGAGCCTACAAGTATAAAGTATGAAGGCTATCAGATGCTCGATGAAGGCCTACTGACCAACAAAGACATATTGTATATTCCAAGATTTGATGACTTGAAGAGGTTCATAATGGATGAACTACACAAGAGACCATATACTGGTCACCCAGGATATCAGAAAATGATCACGACGACTAGGAAAGAATTCTATTGGTCTGGATTGAAAAGGGACATAGCTGACTATATAGATAAGTTCCTAGAATGCCAACAAGTTAAGGCAAAACATCGGCACCCAATAGGGTTGTTACAGCCTCTACCAATTCCAGAATGAAAATGGGAAACCATCTCCATGGATTTCATCATTGGATTACAAGATCGACTAAGCAAAATGATGCCATCATGGTAGTGGTGGGAAAATTGAGCAAATTTGCTCACTTTGTTCCTGTCAAGTCGACTTGTAAGGCGATAGATATTGCCAACATATTCATGAAGGAGATATTCAGACTGCATGGCATGCCTAGAGAGATTGTATTTGACAAAGACAAAAAATTCACTTCAAGATTTTGGAAATACTTGATGACTGATATTGAGACTAAATTTTTGTTTAGCACAGTCTATCACCCCCAAATTGATGGATAGATAGAAAGAGTAAACCAAATATTAGAAGACATGTTAAGGATGCATGTAATGCATCAGCCTAAGAAGTGGGAAGACTACCTGTCATTGGTATAATTTTCCTACAACAACGGTTATCAAGAGTCACTAAAGATGACCCTTTTGAAGCCCTCTATAGTAGACATCGAAAAATCCCCATCAGCTGGAGTAATCTAGTGGATAGAATTTCAATCGGACCTGACATGATGAAAGAAATGGAGAAACAAGTGATTCAGATAAAACAAAATATGAAAATTGCTTAGGATAGACAGAAGAGCTACGCCGACCGAAAGAGAATGCCCAGAGAGTTCAAGACATGAGACCATGTCTATCTCAGATTTAGACCCAGTAAGAGTTCCCTGAGAATGAGATCTTATGCCAAGCTATCACCTCATTATTGTGGACCCTCTGAATTCTTAGATAGAGTGGGACCTATAGCCTATAGGCTAGCACTCCCTCCCACAGTAAAGACACGTAATGTTTTGCATGTTTCATTATTGAAGAAATATGTACATGATTCTAATCATATAATTGACTGGTATGTGATCTAGGTGGAATTGGAGGGAGAATTTCTACCATAACCTCAATACACACTAGACAGGAAGGAAACCTCACTCATGAACCAAACCATTACACAAGTCAAGGTGCAGTGGAAACACTTTGGACCAGATGAGGCTATGTGGGAAATGGAGGATTCCATGAGACATACATATCCGATTTTTTTTACTTATGTATATACATAGCATGTTGATAGATAGAAAATCAAGGAAGATGTTCCTTTAAGGGGGAGGGAATTGTCACACCCTGTTTCGCCCAGTTTGTAAATATAACTATTTTGGCCAAGAAACTATGGAAAAATCAAAGGCGTGAATGTTTGATTTGATGGACCTTTGTATGAAAGGTCGATGAATGTAAATTCTGTTATTTTAATAGAAAATGGATATGTGTTGCATGACTACTGGAAAGGGTATGTGCTAAGAGATACCACAAATGTTATGAAAGAGATGGTGGAGGGGACCATGAATGGTTTCCTTAACCTCCACCGAACCAGTACCTTGCTGAATTTAATTTCTTAGGACCAGAACAACCCTTTGACCCATGAATGAATTATAGTCAGACTGGTAGGTGGGAAGACCTCCTCAAGAGTTAATGAGGGGATGGGGCAGACTGCCCATTTGTAAGGCTTCCATACCTGAACACAGATTGGGAATTCAGGCCATACACAATCTTGCTGGAAAAGGCAAGAAAGGAAAGCGTGGGGGTCAAAGAGGAAAAATATGTGAAGAGTGAAGAGACGAGAGACATAACTCTCAGATTCGAGAAAGAACTCTGAAAATAGTGTGTTATAATCGTGGGAAATAGAGACTGAATCAAGAGAAGGAGAGTAACCTTCATCCCTATCTATTTCTGTATCGAAAGAAGAGATTCAATATCAAAGCATCGTGGTGTAGCTCGGGGGTGGCTAGTGGTAAATCCATTAGGAGTGACTAAGCCTATGGTTGGGTGGAAACGAGCACCCCTTCCAGTAGTTGCTTCACGTTATATGGTTATGATAAGTGTTTCCATGCTTTATGTGTTGAATTGGGAATTAATGGTTTCATGCATGTATTTAATTATATGTAAATGGTTTCTACATTGAAAAGGTTAAATTATGTATATACGTTGATTTCCTTGAGGACTTATGCTTATGTTTTTCCTGTATGCTCCAATTTAACTCTCGAAGGTGTTTTCCCCAGGGAGCTACCTCATAGCTCCAGAATCAGAGAAAGCCTCTTGGCACTGATACCATCTTGGTAACCTCATGAGTTTACACTGCCCTATTTTAGAATTTAAGGTTATACGAACTAGGAAGGCGTTTCCTTCAAACCAGTAGCTTGAGAGACCTTGAGCTCATGCCCACGACCTTAAATAAAACCCGACTAAGAGTAGAGCTCATAGGTCAAGATTAATCTGAAGGTCCATGTGACCTGGGTCTAGGAACCCTACCCTAAGGCCAAAAGGAGCTAGTTCAAAATGGTTTTGATTTTTTGGGAGTTCGACGTATGGAATGTCAAACTTCATGATAGTCAAAGTTACCCAAAATCCCTGAGTAAAAAGAGACATAGATGAATCAAGAACCTGACTGAGGAGATGAATGTTAATCAGTCATTGGGAGGAAAACCTATCTCAGTCGTGAGATTGACTTAAAGACCCACTAGAGTTAATGAATCAAACACCAGCCGCTCGATTAGATCGATGGTTGGAAACTATTGCGGAGCACGAAGGTGAAATTAGAGGGCATGCTAGTTCACGACCCACAATCAACCAACTTTGTTGATCTCGTTGGGGATGGAAGATCAACGACCATGATTAGACAAAGTCGGGCGAGCACTTCCCAGATTGCAGAGATTGGGCCCCACAATCAGGGATGATTTTAGGGGCTAAATTTCTCTCATGGGCTAATTTTCCATTTTTTTTGCAAAAAAGAGATTCGTTATTTTACAAATGATTCACCCAAATTCTATAGCATAAAATTATTTTACCTTAAAAATTGCCAAAAATTTATAAAAACTATATAAAATCCTTATAAATTTGAATATTTTTACAAAATTATCGCCAAACATTTATAACTGGCATATTAAGGATTAGTAAGATTCGCCAAGGTTTCTACATTTAAAAATATATTTCCATCCTTAAAATCATCCCTGCCCGCAATTCCTATGAACCATCGAACTGTGAATGAAGATTGATGGTGGGGAATCATTGCAGAGCGCGAAGGTGAAATTAGCCGACGTGATAGTTCATGGCCTGCAATTCACCAATGTTGTTGATCTCATCAGGGTGGAGGATCAATGACCATGATTATACCGAGTTGGGAAATTACTTTTTTGATTGTGGAGATTGAGCTCTCCGATAAAGAGAGAGCACGTTAGGGCCTCACAATCACTGTGAACCATCGATCGATGAACAAATCAGTATTGTTCAGATCAAGACCATGGAAAACTAAGGGAGGTTGAAAGACGATCAGACCAGAGTGATGGGGGCATGTGTCACCCCTAACCTAGCTATGTGTCAGCCCTCGGCACATGCATACTTTTGACGATAAATATCGTGATCAGGAATTCGCCTGCAAAGTATTGCTAAAGCCTATTATTTATAAGCTAATGACATATAATACTAGTAGGTGTGAACCCCTTGTAGATTGGAGAATCAAATGAGGTTCTTATTTTGATATTTGTGTTGTTGTTTGACATTACTTACATGGTCCTACATGATTGATGATGAAATATTGGTTTTCTTTGCGACATAATAACAGATGGATAATGCGTATTATGTGTTGGTTGCTCTAAGCTCTAAATTCCATATTGTATGAATGGATTATATTCATTGTTATCACATTTCTATTAGCACCATGATTTATTACATGTTACACTTGCACAAAACACATGTTACTCATGACAAAAGATAAAATAAATATGGAAAAAATCCAAGAAATAATAGCTATCTTATACTATATTATGCTATGCTACATTATATGCAAATGGAATTAAAAGGATTATTGTTAGTCCTAGCTAACAAAGTTAGTGCTTATTTGATGTATTGAGTTATATGAAGGCACATTCGATATGAGTTATGGTATGTTTGGAAATGGTTAATGTGATATAGGGTGGCACACTTGGCAAGTAATGGATGTTTGTTTTGATGCATGGATAAATTGAATTGATTAATTGATGGTTGGTTGGCGTGTACTAAGTAATTAAATGAGTAGAGGATGGAAGAAATGTGCATTTACTACACGTCACTCCATACCTCTCCCACTAGACGTCACCCTATCTTGGGTATTGTTTAATTGTTGTTCGCTGTGGTTAAGCTCCGATTTTCAGTCAAGGAAAGAATTTCTCAACCAAGCTCACATTTTTAAAGATTTTTTATTACAGGTATGTCTTTTATGCCATCCTTGAACTCGCTCTGGTTATGAAATAGATATTGGCTCGGTGATGTATTGGTCTATCCTTTTCTTGAGACTGGAAACTATGTAAACTTGTGATATTTCTCTGGAATGGTTGGTTGTGTGTATTCATTGTAAATGAAAAAAATGGATAGTTGAAGTCATGATTTCATTGATGATTCTATGTGGTGGAAGCCATGAAGGATATCTATTGTCTTATGGTTTTTGGTTGAATGGTTTCATTCGGTCCAGACTTGCTATCCATCTCCACACAATTATTGTCACCATACCCAGTCGTATTTGTTGTTATGGGGTTGATGGGTTTGATTTGAGCCACCTTGTGTCACCGCATATCGTTTCACCTGGTTATGGGCTCATTTATGTTATTGGTGTCTGCGCAATGGGTTATGGTGGATATAATTCCAAGAGGCTTGCCTTAGGGTTGGTTTCTATTTTGTGTCTCTGCTTTTATATCAGCATTATTGTTTTTTTTGGGGAGAACCGCAAGGGTTATGACCTACATGTTCTTGGTGTTATTTATTGACCAGTGAGGAACCTCTACTCCTCTGTTCAAAACCTCTCCTACCTGGTGTGAACTGTCACCTTGTCTTGCAAACAAATGGTTATGTGGCTTGTGTGTCCACCATGTTGTCTCGAAGGGTTCTCTTATGTTTTTGGTGGGGTCAACTCTAGTCTCCCTGTGTTGGTTCCACTGAGCGAACCCTTGATTACTCAGATCCCACCCTTGATTATTCAAAGCCCAATTTTGATAAATGAACCAGTTATTTTCTGGTCAGGAACATGGTTGACTGTTATGAGTTGGCGGAGTATCCTCGACAGTGGTAGATTATTGGTTGTCTCTGTTAATAGCATGGACAATGTTTTTTATGATTGGTGTATAATTTCTGTATTCTTTTATTGTGACAATTGATTCTATAGTTCACCATGGTTTAAATTGGTTGATTTGAGAAATGGAATAGGGAATACAGTTATTGCCTCCTTGTATTGGATTGATAACTCAACATCGTTTGATGTTTTGATTCAAAGTAATTAGACATGTACAGTCACATAAATGTTCTTGCGTTTTGAATGGTCTTTGTGTTCCTACAACATTGTATAAGTTGAAATGATGTTTGTTGTTACTATGTGTTTAAATTGCAAATCGAGATTATTGCAATTTGAAATATTGATGATTGTGTTTTGGCTGTCCACTATGTATGTTTGATGGATATTGGACATTGTATCATCGATTGCACCATCAGAGATGGGCACGGGTTCTATAACAATATGGTTTCATTGCAATTTAATTGTTAAATTGAATTGAGGAATGGAATCAGGCACAATTTTAAAAGAACTGTGTCTGTGTTTGATTTGAAGGATTAATTTATGATAGTGGTTGATGGTTTGGATGCTGGATAGAGGTGATACAAATGACTGTGTGTTCATTGGAATTGTGTTAAATGTTAAAAAKAAGAAGTGAGAGGAAACAAAATTCTTGTACAGGTTGTTTTGGAAGGCATATTATTTTGAGTATGATGACACTGTGATTAATTGAAAATGTTAAGGATTTAAATGTGAACAGTGAGCAAGTTTAAACACACAGTAATGGTTAAATTATACACATAAATTGTTTAATTGATCACAACAATTATTTGGTTAGTGTTGCATCATTTGCATTAAATACATAATTTTTTTATGGATTGCTTAATTGATTTTATGAACAATATTCTCTTTTTTTCCCTACCATTATTTCACTTTTCACTAATTACAACCCCCTCGCCTTTCCATACTCATTACTCACTCCTTGTTCCTAAAATTTAATTACAGTTAAGAGGAAATATGTATTATGACAATTTAAGATGGATTACAGTGATATATTCTTTGGTTTATATTACAATTGATTGTTTGTTGTCTATGAGCAATAATCGTGATATTTTCCCCCTCATTTTAACATTTTTTCACTCAATACAACCCCTCACATATCCCAGAACCTTTACTCACCCCCTACTCATTGACAATGATTAAACAATTTGTATGGATTGGATTGCATGAGTCTGATATGTTGTTGATCCAAAATTTATTTCATATTTTAAAAAGAGTTGTCATGTACGGTTGTTAAAGAAACTATTTTCTAATCAATTATGCATACAGGAATGAGTTTTTTTAGTGAAATTAGCCATTGCAGAGGTAACCGAGGAAGAGGTAATTGGAAGAGGGCCCTAGAAGGCCAAGATTATCCATACACTTTGATGCTGACTCGAAAGAGTTAGGCCAACTATTTCAAGATAGGTTATTTAATTGGATTGGGAAAGGAGTGGTCCAACCTAGGTTTGAAAGGCCTCCCTTGGAATCCCCACAAGTCCTTGGTGTCCCCATGCATCCTCATGTCTCACTACAACCTGAAGTTTCCGAGAATGAAAAATGGCAAGAGATTGTCCACCCAATAGTCTCCCAACATCATGGTTGGCCTAACTTGTTGTTACCTGCTCCCCCACCTATCAATAAAATTTTCCAAGATGCCCCTATCCACTCACCAATTCAGTCTTCCCATGCAAGTAAAAGCTTGAAACCGAGGTCCACCATGCCCCTGACAAAGGAAAAGCCACTGTTGCCCCTTCCTCACCCTCCAATGGCTCTGATGAATCTGTGTCCTCCCACATGCATTTGAAGGATGATTTCTCTCACGTGATCAACGAGATTAGTCCTAAAGGATCAACATAGCCTAAGGAAAATTCAGAGAGATCAAAAGGTGACTACAACAACAAGGAAATATTTCATCTTTGAGTGGAAAATATGGATTTTAAGTTTTTATTTATTAATTGTTGAGAACAATTGACTTCTGATTTGTTTGGACAACACATACTATTTTTGGATATATGAGTATTATATTTTGGAAATAATTTCAAATATCATTGAGATAACTTGTCGAATATCAATGTGATTATGGGAGTCACGAGGAGGGATGTTTTGTTTAATTAACTAGTTGTGTTATGATTGTTAAAAGCTAAAGGGAGTCACAAGGGGTCCCACCTACTAGTTATTATTTATTTAAAAACCATTATTATGACTTATTACTTTTCCCCCTAACTAAAGGTTGGCTAAGTTTTAGTTATCTTAATTAATGAATTAGTTCAACTACTTCAACCAATTCTAATTTTCTTAAATGAAAAAGGAAAGGGAGGAACAAGAGAAGGAGTAGAAGAAGAAACATACTAAGGTTTGCTCTTTGAGTTTTGTTGATATAATTCAATTTTCACTCATTCCTTAATTCATTAGAATCCTAAGTCTTTTTTATGATAGCAAGGTACTATTGTAGAGAGCAATATTCAGGGCTGAATGACATCCTTCAGACACTTGTTTTTCAGAGGTGTTGATCTATCTTTGATAGTTTGTGTAGACTTGTCTGTTTGTGAATTAGTTTTCATGACTGACAAAGGCTATTGTGCAGAGTCTAGTGGGAAACAATATGTGGCAAGCTGATCCAACTTTTCAAGTTTAGTTTTTGATTTTCTGTCAGAACTCCTTTTGTATGTTTCATCAGGGACATCTAAGTTTGACTTTGGTCCAAAACTTCCTCAGGAAATTTTGTAAAGAGAACGATTCTTTGATGAATTGGAATGAAATAAAGGATTTATTTATGTCTCATATGTGTTGGTGATTGACTTAGTGTTTTTACTTTTGTATCTATGTTTATTTCAACATCTAATATATTCAGAAAATTACATAAAAATGATTTTTTCAGCAAGCTTTTAATTATAAAAAAATAGCCTAAGCACTTCTAAACAATACTTGTGAATTAGGATATTGGTTTTGATGGCTATAAACATAGGGTGATATTCCTGTCTATCTTGATTTAGCCAAGAAAGATCTGAAAATGTTTGAGTAAGATCATTTCATATATTTTTCTCAACATTTATTTGGCGACCATACTGGGGAGATATTCAATATCTCTCTGGTTAATTTTTATGCTTTATTAGCATTGAATACATATATTTTTATGATATTGATTATTTGATTGTTTATTTCTTAATGACTATGCCTATAGAATGTTGGCATGTTTTATAGGCATCGTATGCTTGTCATTGATGGCAAGTACAACAATGGTGATGGATTGAGTACAGGTATAATGTGCCAGGCGGGAACCAAAAGTATTTTGGGAAGATGCAGCAGAGAAAGCTCGTGAAGACCGGAAGAGATAGAGAAGAGGTGCATGCAGAGTGCAAGAGTGTGCTTGTCATTGATGGCAAAGATCACTACCAGTAGTGCAGGGATAATGGCATGGAAATGGAAAGTTCAACAAGTGATTGTTGGATCCCATTCAGAAGAGTAAACTCCAGTATTCAAGGAAGAAACTCACGGCAGAAAATCGTGAAATGTGAAATGCCGAAATCCCGAAACATGCACATCAACAAAGGTTTCAGATATCGGGAGTTGGAGGAGTAAAGAGTCGAGACTCTTCATCATAGGAGTCCCGAAGTTGTGAAATGTGAAACACCGAAATACCAAAACAGGCACATCAACAAAGGTTTCAGATACCAGGAGTTGGAGGAGTCAAGAGTTGAGACTCTTGATCACAGGAGTCCCAAAGTTGTGAAATGCGAAACGTCGAAATCCTGAAACAAGCACATCAACAAAGGTTTCAGATACTAGGAGTTGGAGGAGTCAAGAGTTGACACTCTTCATCATAGGAGTCCTGAAGTTTCGAAATGCGAAACGCCAAAATCCTGAATCAAGCACAATGAAGGCTCATGAATTTGTGAAATGATCCTGGCCGTTGAATCCTAGTCGTTGGATCAAGGTTTGATCTGGACCGTTGATCAGGCATGATGAAGGCCCGTGAAGTTTCTAAGTCACAATTCAGAGTGACACGTGGCAACCAATTATATCACGACATGTCATCGAGTGATGCAAGAGTGACCTCACTTTGGGAGTTTTAGCTTCATCACTCCCCCAAAGTCTCGAAGGCTGAAGTCCAGGGGCAGAGGATAACTATCTGATGACCACAGATCATGGAACGCTGATCTGGAGAGTGAAGTGCTTGTTTGATTGGAGAGTGGTCATATCTCATGCTCACATTGTTGAGAGCTGGAGTGCAAAGTTATAGAAGCCAAGATCTATTTGAGAGCTCGTGACATGAATATTCGAGACGACTCATCACAGAATCCCCGAAATGCGAAAGTGCGAAATACGTTTTTGAATAAGTCTGTGGTCATAGCCAGTGGTCACATCTGTGAAAGATGGAGGAAGGATCTAGTGAAACCAAGCTCCATTTCGGGGATCATGACTTGGAGTGTCGAGACACTTCATCAAAGGAATGCCGAAATGTCAAAATGTCGATGAAGTCGGTGGTCACCGCCGATGGTCACGTAAGTGGAAGGAGCTAGCATAGCTAGGATCCATTTCAAGGTTCGCACTGTAACTACTAGAAACCAATGATGGTTTTTGCCAGAGGACTTGAAGAGACCTTAGGGTGATTGCCAGAGAAGCTGAAGGGTCTCGAGGCATCTTGCAATGAAATGAAGGGTGTTCATACAAACTATTGACATATGGAAGACCGTTGGAGCCTGGAACTGCAATAGAGCGAATGAGCTCGACTGTGACAGAGAAGACAAAGACTCTCAACTGCTGGAGAGGCTAAGGAATCTTGGCATAATGCTCAGTGAGGATGAATGCATTGGTTTAACCACTAGAGAAGCTGAAGAGTTGTCATGATGATTAGGTAGAGCACTCGCCATGAGGAGAGAATGCAGAAGCATTGCGAATAGAGGATGCATAAGATGCACAGACAGAATAAAAAATTTGAACAGAGAAGAGATTGGGGGCTGTTGAGAGTGATTCAGGGTGTAGAAGGAGGCAGTGTGCAACAACTAAAATACAAAGAAGCGGAATGGTGCATTGAATTAACATGGCATAGAGAGAATAAAAGGTAGAAGAATAGAAAGCGCAAGGCAAAGTGTGCAGGAAGACACTGATGCAGGTAGAGCAGAGCAGTGTAGTAGAACAATGATGAGACCGATAAGCCATTGATAAATATTGTATCATTGTGATAAATTGATATAAAGCAAACTTGATATTCCAGGGTGCTAGGGAGGTGCTAGGGAGGATTGTTTTCCTTAGAGGTTCAAGTGGGTGCTTGAACATAGGGAGTTGTAGCTTCCATCTAGTTGCAGCCAGAGAAACCAGGGTGGCAGGGTGGTGCAAGGGAGAATTGTTGTTCTCTATTTTATAGGTTGGTGCCTATGTGATTGGAAGTTGGTGCTTCCATCCAGTTGGTGCTGGAACACTTAGGGAGTTGTTTCTTCCTTCTAGTGGGTGCTAGAGAAACCAGGGAGTTGGTTCTTCCTTCTAGTGGGTGCTAGATAAACACAGGGAGTTGGTTCTTCCTTATAGTTTGTGCTAGAGAAAATAGAGTGTTGGTGCTCTCAGCAAGTTGCAACTTGCAAAATAGAGGTTGTAGCCTCACAATGAGTTGGAGCTCATATGTATGATAATGTACATAATGTAAAGATTACTTATCATACCAAGAANAAATGTCCTCACAAAATAAAGGATCAGACATGTGATGATGAGGAGAAGCACAAACACATAAATTTCTTTAAAGAGAATAATTTTAAGAAGAAAAGTCTTTGTGTAAACAATGATGTTGATCCTTCAGATGATGAAGACAATGACTCCTCTATTGAAGATAAACTAAATGAATTTATGCTTATGGCTATGGGAGATTTTGATGATGAACATACAAGAGGTGAAATGGATGATGAAAAAGATGTGGTGGATATGGAAGGTGAATTAATTAGTGCTTTGGAAGAAATTGACAGACTCAGAATTAAGAACAGAAAGAAAAAACAATTGTTGATACAGTTTGAGAAAGACAATAAACAACCTGATGAAGACTTTGCCCTACTAAAAGTGGAATTAAAAGAGGAAAAGAAAATCAAATACATTCTGAAACTACATTTATCAGAAAAGAAGGAAAGATGTGAAGCTCTGGAGAAAGAAGTAGTGAAAACCAGGAAAGAGTTGGAGAAGTTTCAAGCCTTGTATCATCAGAATCTGTCAAGTATCAAAGCATCAGAAGAATTGGCCACCATTTTGAATCAACAAAGAAACCCAAAGCTGAAAACAGGTCTGGGTTATGAAGAGGGATCAAGTAGTGATCAACCAGGCAACAAAGAACACATCAAGTTTGTCAAATCTACCATCTATGACAACAAAAAACCTGCAGAAACAAAAGAAGATAATCATATGCCCAGGAGGAGTAATGAAAGAGGTACTAGAAATGAAACTATGGATCAGAGAAATAATGTACTCTATGTTCAAAGAAATCATCAACATAGAAGAAATCGACCTTCTCAAAGAAGAAAACCATTTTCCAGGTACCAACATTTTTTCTATTGATATTGTTTCTTTTGTTCTAAATTTGGTCATAAAGCTGTAAACTGTTCTTTAAAATTAAATTAT
This sequence comes from Picea glauca, assembly GCA_000966675.3. Classification (NCBI taxonomy): domain Eukaryota; kingdom Viridiplantae; phylum Streptophyta; class Pinopsida; order Pinales; family Pinaceae; genus Picea; species Picea glauca. Next base: position 71,027 of record JZKD02S2248360.1, read on the forward strand.
GAGCAATCAAGACATTTAAGGTATAGATATCTTCTGCAACAAAGAATGAGACAGCCAAGTAACAAACCACCACAGACTGCAAATCATTTGATGGATGGGAAAAGGACACAGGTTAAGCATAACAATCATTATGATACTTTATTCGACGAACCAAAATGTTACATCTGTCATAACTATGGACATAAATCTGTTGACTGTTGCTTAAGGAACTATGAAACAGATTTGAATTCCCCTGCTGAAAATGTCAAGGTTTGGAAGAAGAAAGAAAGTGACAAGTGTGGATTAGTGTTGTCAGCTCAAAGACAAACGAACCCTTGGTATATAGACAGTGGNATGGTTATGGCATAGGAGACTTGGACATCTAAACTTTGACCACTTAATCAAGCTCAAAAATTTTGAGGCAGTAAAAGATCTTTCGAGAATATCAAAGCCTCAAGATTCTATGTGTAAACCTTGCCAAGTAGGAAAGCTAACCAGGACACAGTTTAAGTCCAAGAGCTCTACTTCAATAGAGAAACCACTCCAACTAGTTCATATGGATTTATGTAGACCATCAAGACAGGAAGGCACAGGGACAAAAAACTACTTCATACTGATTATTGATGATTAATCCAGAATTACTTGGGTTGGATTTCTCAAGGAAAAAGCTCAAGCATTTGAGAAGTTCAAAAAATTTAAGGCTTTAACTGAGACTCAAAGAGGCAAGAGGTTAAAGGCAGTAAGATCAGATAGAGGAGGAGAATTTATGTCAAGTGATTTCAAGAAATTCTGTGATAAGCATGGGATCAAGAGAGAATACACAATCCCAAGAAATCCACAACAAAATGGAGTAGTTGAGAGGCAAAACAAAACAATGCAACAAATGACTAGGTCAATGATGAATGAGAAGAACAATGGTCAAACCTACTGGGTAGAACAAATACACACAATAGGCCATGTTCTTAACAAATCCCACCTCAGACCACAAAGTGACAAGACACCTTATGAACTATGGTATGAGAGACCTGCTTCAATCAAACACTTCAAAGTCTTTGGGAGTAATGTTACATAAAGAATAATGATGAGAACCTTGACAAATATGATGATAGGGCTGATGAAGGTATCTTCTTAGGGTATGCTACAAACAGTAAAGGATACAGATGCTATAATAAGAGGCTACATAAAATGGTTGACTGCATCGACATAAAAGTTGATGAAGGAATCCCAACAAGAGAGGTGTACAATAATGAGTCTTCTACAGAGGACACAGCTAAAGCTGAAGATGAACAGGTCCAAGAATTAGAAAATGAAGACTCTGAATCATATGAAGACACAGATACTCAGACAGACTCAAATCAACAGACAACTTCAAATTCCTCCTCCAGAATCACTTAAAAGAATCATCCTGCAAGTCAGATAATTGGTGAAAAAGACAAAGGTGTACAAACCAGGAGAAAGATAATCAAATACACCGAACAATCACATATAGCTTTCATATCCATGCTGGAACCCAAGAATTTTAATGAAGCTAGCAAAGATGACCATTGGGTTAAAGCAATGAATGAAGAACTTGATCAAATTGAGAAAAACAATACGTGGGAGATGGTTCATAGACCTAAAGGTAAAAATATCATTGGTTCCAAATGGATCTTTAAGAATAAGTTGAATGAGTAGGGACAAGTTGTTAGGAAAAAAACAAGATTGGTCTATAAAGGCTATGCTTAAATAGAAGGACTGGATTTTGTTGAAACATTTGTGCCCGTAGCAAGATTAGAAGATATCAAAATATTTCTTGCCTATGCTTGTCATAAAAGGTTTAAAGTCTATCAAATGGATGTCAAGTCAGCTTTTCTAAATTGAGATTTAAATGAAGAAGTATTTATGGAACAACCAGAAGGTTTTGAACTGTCTGATAACCCTAACTTAGTATGAAAGCTGAAGAAAGATTTATATGGGTTAAAACAATTCCCTCGTGCCTAGTATCACAGGCTGGATACGTATCTCAAAGAAAAAGGGTTCAAGAGAGGTACAGTTGAAAACAATCTATATATCAAAACATAGGATAATGATTTTCTCATCGTGTTGGTCTATGTAGATGATATCATCTTCGGATGTAATAAGGATTCATTGATACAATGGTTTGCTTCTACCATGGAGTCTGATTTTGAAATGTCTATGATAGGTGAACTGTCATTTTTTCTTGGTCTGCAAATTACTCAGAGGTCTGAAGGGATGTTCATTTCTCAAGAAAAATATCTNAGACATCTTTACTAAACACCTAGCCAAGACACCATTTGAATATCTTCGACAGAAGCTGGGTGTCATCTCGTCTCACACCTAAGAGAGTCCATTCTATTAGGGGGAGTTTGTATTGATTGAATATCTGATACCTTCAAAAAATAATGCAACAACTCAAGGAGAGAGTGTTTTCTTTGACATTGATGTCAAAGGGGGAGAAAAGAACAAGTCCGAGTGCCTTTGTTGCCATCAATGCCAAAGGGGGAGATTGTTGGCATGTTTTATAGGCAACGTATGCTTGTCACTGATGGAAAGTACAACAATGATGATGGATTGAGTATAGGTATAATGTGTCAGGTGGGCACTAAAAGTATTTTTTGGAAGACTCAGCAGAGCAAGATCATGAAGACCAGAAGAGATAGTGCAGAGGTGCACACAGAGTGGAAGAGTGTGCTTGTCATTGATGGAAAATATCATGACCAACAACACAGGGATAATGGCATGGCAATGGAAATTTCAACAAGTGATCGTTGGATCCCATTCAGAAGCATAAACTCCAGGAGTCAAGGAAGCAACTCACAACAGAAAATCACGAAATGCGAAATGACGAAATCCTGAAACAGGCACCAAAGGTTTCGGATACCGGGAGTTGGAGGAGTCAAGAGTCGAGACTCTTCATCATAGGAGTCCCAAAGTTGCGAAATGTGAAACGCCGAAATCCCAAAACAGGCACATCAACAAAGGTTTCGGATACCGAGAGTTGAAGGAGTCAAGAGTCGAGACTCTTCATCACAGGAGTCCCGAAGTTGCGAAATGCAAAATGCCAAAATCCTGAAACAGGCACATCAACAAAGGTTTCAGATACCGGGAGTTGGAGGAGTCAAGAGTCGAGACTCTTCATCATAGGAGTCCCGAAGTTGCGAAATGAGAAATGTTGAAATCCTGAATCAGGAACAATGAAGGCTCGTGAATTTGTGAAATGATCCTGGCCGTTGAATCCTAGCCATTGGATCGAGGTTTGATCTGGACCATTGATCAGGAACGACGAAGGCCTGTGAAGTTTCTAAATCACAATTCAAAGTGACACGTGGAATCCACTCGGGTCACGACACATCATCGAGTGACGCAAGAGTGACCTCACTCTGGAAGTTTTTCTTCGGGAGTTTTAGCTTCATCACTCCCCCAAAGTCTCGAAGGCTGAAGTCCTGGGGCAGAGGATAGTCGTTCGATCACCATGGATCGTGGACTGTTGATATGGAGATCAAAGTGCTTGTTTGATTGGAGAGTGGTCATATCTCGTGGTTACATTGTCGAGAGTTGGAGAGAAGAAGAAACCAAACTCTATTTCATATCTCGTGACATGGAGAGTCGAGATGACTCATCACAGAATCCATGAAATGTGAAAGTGTGAAATACATTTTTGAATAAGGCCGTGGTCACAACTAGTGGTCACATCTGCGGAAGATGGAGGAACGAGCTAGTGCAACCAAGCTCCATTTTGGGGATCGTGACTTGGAGTGTCAAGACACTTCATCACAGGAATGATGAATGCCAAAATGTCGATGAAGCCGGTGGTCACTATCGATGGTCACGTAAGTGGAAGGAGCTAGCATAGCTAGGCTCCATTTCAAGGTTCGCACTGTAACTGCTAGAAACCACTGATGGTTTCTGCGAGAGGACTCGAAGAGACCTCAAGGTGATCATGACTTGGAGTGTCGAGACACTTCATCAAAGGAATGCCAAATGCCGAAATGCTGAAATGTCGAAATGTTGATGAAGTCGGTGCTCACTGCCGATGGTCACGTAAGTGGAAGGAGCTAGCATAGCTAGGCTCCATTTCAAGGTTCGCATTGTAACTGCTAGAAACCACTGATGGTTTCTGCCAGAGGACTCGAAGAGACGACAGGGTGATCGCTAGAGAAGTTGAAGGGTCTCGAGACATATTGAAATGAAATGAAGGGTATTCATACAGACTATTGATAGATGGAAGACCGTTGGAGCCTGAAACTGCAACAGAGGGAATGAGCTCGACTGTGACAGAGAAGACGAAGAATCTCAACTGCTGGAGAGGCTAAGGAATCTCGGCATAACGCTCAGTGAGGATGAACGCATGGGTTTAACCACTAGAGAAGCTGAAGAGTTGTCATGATGATTAGGTAGAGCACTCGACATGAGGAGAGCATGCAGAAGCATTGCGAATAGAGGATGCATAAGATGCACAGACAGAATAAAAAAAACTGAACATAGAAGAGATTGGGGGCTGTTGAGAGTGATTCAGGGTGTAGAAGGAGGCAGTGTGCAGCAGCTGAAATACAGAGAAGAGGAATGGTGCATTGAATTGACATGGCGCAGAGAGCATAAAAGGTAGAAGAATAGAAAGTGCAAGGCAAAGTGTGCAGGAAGACACTGATGCAGGTAGAGCAGAGTAGTGTAGCAGAACAATGATGAGACCGGTAAGCCATTGATAAATATTGTATCATTGTGATAAATTGATATAAAGAAAAATTGATACTCTAGGGTGGTAGGGAGGACTGTTGTCCTCAGAGGTTCAAGTGGGTGCTTGAAAATAGGGAGTTGTAGCTTCCATCTGGTTGCAGCTAGAGAAACCATGGTGGCAGGGTGGTGCAAGGGAGAAATGTTGTTCTCTGTTTTACAGGTTGGTGCCTGTGTGACTCGAAGTTGGTGCTTCCATCCAGTTGGTGTTGGAACACTTAGGGAGTTGTTGCTTCCTTCTAGTGGGTGCTAGAGAAACCAGGAAGTTGGTGCTTCCTTATAGTGGGTGCTAGAGAAACATAGGGAGTTGGTGCTTCCTTCTAGTTGGTGCTAGAGAAAATAGAGAGTTGGTGCTCTCAGTAAGTTGCAGCTTGCAAAACAAAGGTTGTAGCCTCACAATGAGTTGGAGCTCATATGTATGATAATGTACAGAATGTAAAGTTTACTTATCATACCAAGAAGAAGAGGTTTTTACCTTTTATGGGTTTCCTCAGGAAATATCTGTCTCTGTATATTTCATATGTGTGATTGATGTCAAATGTTCTATTGCTTACCTCCTTGCATTATTGTGATTGTCATTAAGTGCTCTACGAAGAGTTTAAAATAAGCANTCTCGAAGGCTGAAGTCCTGGGGCAGAGGATAGTCGTTCGATCACCATGGATCGTGGACTGTTGATATGGAGATCAAAGTGCTTGTTTGATTGGAGAGTGGTCATATCTCGTGGTCACATTGTCGAGAGTTGGAGAGAAGAAGAAACCAAACTCTATTTCATATCTCGTGACATGGAGAGTCGAGACGACTCATCACAGAATCCACGAAATGTGAAAGTGTGAAATACATTTTTGAATAAGGCCGTGGTCACAACTAGTGGTCACATCTGCAGAAGATGGAGGAACGAGCTAGTGCAACCAAGCTCCATTTTGGGGATCGTGACTTGGAGTGTCAAGACACTTCATCACAGGAATGCTGAATGCCAAAATGTCGATGAAGCCGGTGGTCACTATCGATGGTCACGTAAGTGGAAGGAGCTAGCATAGCTAGGCTCCATTTCAAGGTTCGCACTGTAACTGCTAGAAACCACTAATGATTTCTGCGAGAGGACTCGAAGAGACCTCAAGGTGATCATGACTTGGAGTGTCGAGACACTTCATCAAAGGAATGCCAAATGCTGAAATGCTGAAATGTCGAAATGTTGATGAAGCCGGTGCTCACTGCCGATGGTCACGTAAGTGGAAGGAGCTAGCATAGCTAGGCTCCATTTCAAGGTTCACATTGTAACTGCTAGAAACCACTGATGGTTTCTGCCAGAGGACTCGAAGAGACGACAGGGTGATCGCTAGAGAAGTTGAAGGGTCTCGAGACATATTGTAATGAAATGAAGGGTATTCATACAGACTATTGACAGATGGAAGACCGTTGGAGCCTGAAACTGCAACAGAGGGAATGAGCTCGACTGTGACAGAGAAGACGAAGAATCTCAACTGCTGGAGAGGCTAAGGAATCTCGGCATAACGCTCAGTGAGGATGAACGCATGGGTTTAACCACTAGAGAAGCTGAAGAGTTGTCATGATGATTAGGTAGAGCACTCGACATGAGGAGAGCATGCAGAAGCATTGCGAATAGAGGATGCATAAGATGCACAGACAGAATAAAAAAAACTGAACATAGAAGAGATTGGGGGCTGTTGAGAGTGATTCAGGGTGTAGAAGGAGGCAGTGTGCAGCAGCTGAAATACAGAGAAGAGGAATGGTGCATTGAATTGACATGGCGCAGAGAGCATAAAAGGTAGAAGAATAGAAAGTGCAAGGCAAAGTGTGCAGGAAGACACTGATGCAGGTAGAGCAGAGTAGTGTAGCAGAACAATGATGAGACCGGTAAGCCATTGATAAATATTGTATCATTGTGATAAATTGATATAAAGAAAAATTGATACTCTAGGGTGGTAGGGAGGACTGTTGTCCTCAGAGGTTCAAGTGGGTGCTTGAAAATAGGGAGTTGTAGCTTCCATCTGGTTGCAGCTAGAGAAACCATGGTGGCAGGGTGGTGCAAGGGAGAAATGTTGTTCTCTGTTTTACAGGTTGGTGCCTGTGTGACTCGAAGTTGGTGCTTCCATCCAGTTGGTGTTGGAACACTTAGGGAGTTGTTGCTTCCTTCTAGTGGGTGCTAGAGAAACCAGGAAGTTGGTGCTTCCTTATAGTGGGTGCTAGAGAAACATAGGGAGTTGGTGCTTCCTTCTAGTTGGTGCTAGAGAAAATAGAGAGTTGGTGCTCTCAGTAAGTTGCAGCTTGCAAAACAAAGGTTGTAGCCTCACAATGAGTTGGAGCTCATATGTATGATAATGTACAGAATGTAAAGTTTACTTATCATACCAAGAAGAAGAGGTTTTTACCTTTTATGGGTTTCCTCAGGAAATATCTGTCTCTGTATATTTCATATGTGTGATTGATGTCAAATGTTCTATTGCTTACCTCCTTGCATTATTGTGATTGTCATTAAGTGCTCTACGAAGAGTTTAAAATAAGCATAATTGTTTAAGCACAGTAACAACTGATTCACCCCCCCTCTGTAAATTCTAACCTTGTACAATATCTACTGCAAACTAATATTTAGAAAAGAACAAAAAATATACAATGGCAAATACGAACATTACACAGAGATTTTTCACCTGGAAACCCAAACCGGGAAAACCAACATATATTATATTCATACATTGTGTTACATTGTTTACAATACAATATACATATAGGAGCCGGTGGCATCCAAAACCCTAACCCAATGAACTGGATTAGTCTAAAATCCTAATTCCTTAACAGGAAATAGAAAACCATTGGCAAAAACCATGTGCCGAAAAACCACCTAAATATCATGTGGTCCTGGAAATATGTCGTCCTGGTGCGAAATTTTTTTTCGGGGGCACTGCCCCCACACCCCCACGCGAGGGGCTCCGCCCCCCTTCACCCCCCGAGGGGGGCCTAGCGGCCCCCCCTCTAACCCCGTTGTGCGCCCGGCGTAGGTGCTTAGACACTACTACTCGTGCAAAGAATATAACACATACCCAACACTCTGTTAGTTGTCCAACATAGAAGGCAACCCAATATTGAGCCCGATCTTCAAGATTAGACCAACATTGCTTTGAATTTGTTCAACACCATTTTAGACAATGTCAATACTTGTGTTGAACTTAATCATTCATGGGAAATAATTGAACGAGATATTAATGCCCCAAAACGTTGGGAAGCTAGATGTAGAAAACCTAGAGATCAACAATAACCTTCTTGTTCCTTCAGTTTGGACTTACTTTCATGTCCTTAGACTCTCGTGTTTCTATAAGAAGAAGAGGCTTATCACTTGAAATTAATCCTATTGCTGAAATAGGAAGAAGAAACATCACGTTGTCAACCCAACAAAGTGCTCTAAGGAGAACTTTGTCTGATTCATCCAGTTCCTCTTTCTTTCCCTCACCTATCATCCACAAGATGACATCTAGTGGTGGTTTTGGTGGCTCTGTAAGTGCTTCCTCCTCTCAGTATCTAGCTTCATCAATGATTGGTATCTTATATAGCCACCATATCCCTATCCAATCTACCACAAATCCCACCAAATTCATTAAAAAATATGGGATTTTTCAGTTTGAAGAAGGTGCCACAACCACACCATGGCATGTGTCCTCTCCTCTTAACCTAACACATGTTACTCGTCCACTTCCTAAATTCAAAGAGCATCTCCCTAGGTTTTCGGGGAATGACATTGTCACTAAAAATGAACACTTGGTGCCATTTTCTAATGCTTTTCACAATATAGGAGCCAATAAAAACAATACTTGCATGCGCTTATTCGTCAATTCCTTGGAAGGAAAGGCTATGTCCGATTTCTTTGACCTTCCTCCTAAAATTCTATATACTTGGGAGGAGTTATTCTATTGGTTCAGATCTACCTATGGGAAATATAAAATCCCAGCTGAACAGTTACTAGAGTACAATAACATCACCTATAAGGATGGTGAGACCATCAAGTATTTCAACTTTTGTTTCACTAAGCTATACAATCAAATCCTTGAGCTCATTCAACCTCAGAACCAAGCTGGTTTCATGCATTACTACAATGCATTAATTTACCCCTATCGTCATAGGCTTGAGAAAAAATCCGTTGATAACGTTGGTTCCGCTCTGCATACTTGTTTATAGTATGAATAACAACTCGAAAGAACAGGTCTTCCCCAGGTATAATTGGTTAAACAGACAAACATGTCCACCCTCTTACAATTGGTACAAGATATGAATAATCGTATGATAACGTATCAGTGAAAGGGAGTTGCCTCCCCTCTAACCCCCAAAGCTTCATCTTCTTTTGCACCTCCCTTTAGAAACCCATTTGAAAATATTTTTCAGCCCAAGGCTATCTTTCCTCGAAGTTGGTGTAACTTTTGCAAGGAACACCACGAGGAAGCCACATGTGAGGTAAGAAAGAGTGCCAGAGATAAGATCTTTGGTAAAAGACCATAAATTACCATTGCTATCCTAGATTTTACAGAGCTAGAGGAGTCACGATCATCAATACTAGGAACAAATCCTACACTCCCAAAGGTGAGTATGATCCTTCCCGTAATTCTTCTAGCCCAAGATCATCATCACCAACTGTTGCAATTCAGGTTCCTAAGGTTCCTGATAGTCAAGGGAATATTTCCCCTCTCCCCTCTTCCAAATACAATATTCTGAATCAGTTGGCCAACATCAAAGCAGATGCCACCCTCCTAAACTTGGTTGTCGTACCCAAACAACAAAAGCATCTTAAACAATTCATGGAAGGAAAATCTTCCATTGTAGCCAGCCTCTCTGAAGAGGCAAATGAAGAGGATTCATCTGTAAATAAAGTAGGTGTACATAACTTTAGATACCCTGTAAAAAATCCCCCTTTTTATATTCATGTAAATATTATGAATAAGATTGCCCATTGTTGCCTCATTGATGGTGGTTTGGGCCCAATTGTGATGTCGAATATTATTATGGAATATCTAGGCTTGTCTTGTACAAATGAAAACACCAGAAGCATTCTCTCCTATATTGGTCTAAAAAAAACAACCATAGATGAGATTAAAAATGTGACCTTAGTTTTGTGTGCACACCCTTAAATAAGGACAAGCCTTAGCATTCAGGTAATCGACATGCTAGTAAGAAATTACTCAATCATCTTGGGAAGAGATTGGAAAGCTTTGATGAGTGGATACCTCTCACTCGACGGAACACATTTATCCGTTCCTCGGGATGGTAAAAACATTATAATACTTAGAGAGGGAAGGATTTAATCTTACATAGAGAGTGTCCCACAACCTAAGGTAAACTATATCGAAGAGAAACTAGGAGTGTTCTTGGCATGTTTTATAGGCAGCGTATGCTTGTCATTGATGGAAAGTAAAACAACAATGATGGCTTGAGTACATGTATAATGTGCCAGGCGGGCACCAAAATTATTTTGGGAAGACGCAACAGAGAAAGCTTGTGAAGACCAGAAGAGATAGTGCAGAGGTGCATGCAGAGTGTAGAGTATGTGTGTTTTTCATTGATGGCAAATATCATGACCAACAACACAACAATGATCGCATGGCAAGATCATAAGCTAAATTCCATTTCAGGTAGAAACAAAGACTCCATTTTAGAGTTTTGGATACTGGGAGTTGGAGGAGTCAAGAGACAAGACTCTTCATCACAGGAGTCTCGAAGTGCCGAAATGCGAAACGTCGAAAATCCCGAAACATGCACATCAACCGGAGTTTCGGATACCAGGAGTTGGAGGAGTCAAGAGACGAGAATCTTCATCAAATGAGTAACAAAGTGCCGAATTACGAAACAAAAAAAATCCTAAAATAGGCACATCAACTGGAGTTTCATATACCGGGAGTTGGAGGAGTCAAGAGACAAGACTCTTCATCACAGGAGTCCCGAAGTGCCGAAATGTGAAACGTTGAAAATCCCAAAACAGGCACATAAACCAGAGTTTCAGATACCAAGATTTGGAGGAGTCAAGAGTCGAGACTCTTCATCATAGGAGTCCCGAAGTGCCAAAATGCAAAACGCCAAAAATCCCAAAATAGGTACATCGACTAGAGTTTCGGATACCGGGAGTTGGAGGAGTCAAGAGTTGAGACTCTTCATCATAGGAGTCCCGAAGTGCCGAAATGAAAAATTGTGAAAAGCGCTAACAACTAAACTCCATTTTAGAGATCACGACATGGAGCATCAACATAACTCTTCACCACATGAATGCCAAAACATCGAATTGCGAAATTGAGAAATAAGCACGAGACCCATCATTTATAATCCAACGGTGCAATTTAATTAAGAATATGATCGAAGGGCTATTGTTTCTCTTCTCAATTAAATCGATCAGTGGTGATTCAGTTGTTGATGCAGTTTTTGGATGTTCACAGTGTAATTTCTAGAAACGACTGATTGTTTCTACCAGAGGACTAGAAGAGACTTCAGGGTGATCACCAGAGAAGCTGAAGAGTCTTAAGGAATCTGCCAGTGGAATTAAGACTGTTCATAGAGGTGATTGACAGATGGAAGATTGTTGTAGGTTATCACTGCAATAGAGAGGATAAGATCGACTATGACAAAGAAGAGGAAGAGTCTTTATTGCTATACATGCTAAGGAATCTCAGCATAACACCCAGTGATGATGGACACATGGGTTTAACAACCATAGAAGCTGAAGAGTTGCAATGATGATCAAGCAAAGCACTCGACATGAAGAGCATGCGGAAGCATTGCACATATGGAATGCACAAGGTGCACAGAGACTATAAGAATGAAGAACAAAGAAGAGATGGTGGCGGCTGTAGAGAGGAATTACACATGGGGAAATGACATGCTATGAGAAGGAGTTGAAATACACAGAAGAGGTGTAATTCAGAGAATGAAAATAAGACACAGAGCATAAAGCACAGCAAAAGAAAATAACAGAGATGCATAGCTGAGACAGTAAAAGAAGGCTGAGGTGCACTTGTAGAGAAGAGTAGAAGATCAGAAAACGCAAGAAGATGCAGGCAGAGAGACACTGATACAAGAGAGCAGAGCAGTGATGAGACTGGTAAGCCATTGATGAACATTATATCACTGTAATAAGTTTCAGTAGAAAATATTTATATTTAAGGGTGGTTGGGAGGTGCTAGGGAGGACTGTTGTCCTCAGAGGTTCAAGTGGGTGCTTGAACACAGGGAGTTGCAGCTTCCATCTAGTTGCAGCTAGAAAAACCAGGGTGGCAGGGTGGTGCAAGGGAGAACATTAGTTCTTTGATATATAGGTCGGTGCCTGTGTAACTGGAAGCTGGTGCTAGAACTCTTAGGGAGTTGGTGCTTCCTTCTAGTGGGTGCTAGAGAAAGCAGGGAGTCGATGCTTCCTTCTAGTGGGTGCTAGAGAATCCAGAGAGTTGGTGCTCTCAGCAAGTAGCAGCTTGCAAAATAGAGGTTGTAG
>JZKD02S2248360.1:99587-112529 GCA_000966675.3 Picea glauca
AATTCCTGAAGTGGACAACAACCATTGATCGCGAAGGGATACATGGTGCTCGATCTATAACTTCGGGTACATAGTACTTTGGAGGAAAAAGGTGTTGGACTGTTTGAAAATCCTGAACATTGAAGTCCCGAAGTGGACCAGAGTCTTCGATCATGAAGGGACACGTGGCGCTCGATATGGAACTCCAGGTATAGAGTACCTCAGAGGAAAAAGGCATTGGAATGTTGGAAACTCCTGAACGTCGAAGTCCTGAAGTGGACCACAGTCATCGATAGTGAAGGGACATGTGGCACTCGATCTGTAACTCTGAGTACTGAGTACTTCAGAGGAAAAAGACATTGGAATGTTTGAAACTCTTGAACACCGAAGTTCCGAAGTGAATTAGGGCCATCGAAATACCTGAGGAAACGGGGCATCAGATTGTGAACTTTGGATATTTTCCACTCCAGAGGATTTGTGTGGTGGTTGTCTTGGCATATGGTCATAGCCTGTGGTCATATGTAATTATAGAGGGATGGAAGAACCTGAAGAACTTGGGAGAGGATATCTTCCCACTTTGAGCTCGATTCAGAGCATGGAAACCATGGCTAGAAAACTCTAGAAGAGAGGAATGGAATAGAGACCCAGAATGAGGGTATTGATTTTCCTAAGAAGAACGATATTTTTACGCCCCACCATGGGTATGTTACAAAAGGGGTTGACCCTAGAAATTTTTTTGTAGAACATCTACTGGAAATAGGCTTCAACAATTCTTTTATTAATACTATTCTGAATGAAGACATAGATAATGACTTTGGTACTCCTTCTCTTGACACTGGTGACCTGGAAACAATACTCAACACCAATGAGTCATACAAATAGAAAGGAAAAGGTCCCAGTGAGAAGAGTGCCCAATCCCCAACTGTCACTCCAAAGAGTACAACATCTCGGAGCATTTCTCCAACAACCCACCAAATTAAGAAAGTGACCCACATTTCTTCAGGTGGAGGAGGAGATAAGGACCCTCCTTCGGGACAAAATGAAAGTTCCCATAAAATTGCCTCGAGGAAGAAAAGAAAAAAGATTGTGCAAGAAGAGGAGGTACCTCGAGCCAAAAGCAACATCCATGACCTCTCCCTCGAGGATATGGAACTCAATATTGACATCAAAAAAGTGTTCACCAATGTTGATTAGCTAGAGGACAAGGCTCACCAGAATCCTCTGATGGAAATAATTGAGAGCGAGACCTTCAATGAAGAAGAGTCTTTTGTATTTCAGAGCATTATTTTTGACAACAAATCCAAAAATTTAATTATTGAGAAAAGAGATGTAGAGAATAAAAAGGGGAAATATTGTTCATAGGTTAGCCTACAGAACATGAGGAATTCCCAAATTTCCCAAATTCATTGAGAAACTAGAGATGCTTTAGACAATTCTATTGGAGGCCTTGAATCAGACAATGCCAATTTAAAGGAAAGAGTCAAAGAATTGGAAGAAGATTTAATGCCTCTTCCAGTACTTGCTAGTCCTTTAGCAATAATCAGGCCTACCACACCTACATCTAAACTAAAAGGATCATCAAACCTGCTCACTTCAACAAGGGGATATGTGGAGAATAACATCAAAAAAAGAATGGAATTAATTACAGAGACTTGGGAGATTTCAAAGAACATGGTATATTTTGGAACGAGGGCACATGCCTTCCATGAATATTTACAAGTGGATTTGAAAAATGAAGAAGGTTTTTACCTTGACGCGGTCGTACCCTTTGGTTTTAAAGTTATCAATATGACAAAGTTGAGAAGAGGAGAGAAGGATATCCCTTCTCTGAAATGGATAAAACAATTGAACACATGTTGGAAGGAAAAGGTTAAAAACTTGAATATCATTGTCCAAGAATGCAGCCAAGACATAACAAGGAGAGAATAATTATTCAAAAGGCTGACTGAGATAGACCTATCCGAGAGCACCAATGAGGTCCAAGACCCCAAATTGATTCTCAACTCGTTGTTCCTAACCAAGCAAGCCTTTGATGAACAAGGTGAGATGATTAAAGGGTTATCATTTGAAAAGTTCTATGGAAATCTCGAGTATAATGAAGATGACCTAGATAATTGGCTAGTGGATTATGCAGTAAAACATCAAGATATTGAAGAAGCTTTGCGTAATATTTCCATCGATATAAGGGAATTGGAGGGAGAGATTTTCAATATAAAAATCCGGCATGAAATCAACATGGCACCAATGAAAAGCTATATCGAAGAGTGGTTTAAAAAAGCTATCGACAAACCGACCGATGAAGGGAAAAAGAAAGTTGAGACAGTTCCCGTAACCGTCGATGAAAGAAATAAAAGGACATCATCAAGCAAGTGATAAGAGAGAGATACCATCATAGTAAATTCTTACTGATCACATCCTTCTTTATTTATCAAGTCCTTCATCCAATTACTCCACCTCTTTAAATAGAAAGGTTTAACCGAAGATTGACAATTTCCTTTTTCTTCTTACTAGGTCTTGCTATCTTCCGCCACCCACTTTCTTCCTTCTACAAAATTCAATATTATATATATATTCTTTATGGTCCATGGGATCCCCAATCCTAGTATTTATGACAAACGCATTTAAATTTCGGAGAATATGTAATAAACTATATATTTTTAGAAATTTCAAGAGAGTTATTTTGGGAACAATCTTGACTGTACTTTGTAAACCAATTTTCTCAGTATAAAGTATTTGAGGTTGATATATCATTATCTTTGTTTGATCTGACCACATATCAGTCTGTCAAATTTATCTTATGCATACATATCATTTTCTTTTATTTTTTATGTGATCAGAGATATTTAACCCAACTATGATGGATGTGAGGAAATTTTGTTTATTTATTTTAAATGTGTGAATGTGTGTGGTTCCTGGTCCATTCTCAGAAACTTTCTTTAAAGAAAATAAAAACACTTTCCATTTTTGCATCTTTATATTTTCTTTTATTACCACGATGAAATTCTCTAAAAGAATCACATTCTGAAGACCTAGAGTCCCACGAAATTCATAATAGAGGAGTACCATCTCTATAAAAAAGCAGGGGGATTTATATTCTCATGAGTTTGTCGTTTAGGTCCTAACGGATTCAAGCGTCAACATATTTGGTGACTCCACTGGAGACATGAATTGAAAATTCAGAAACTGGCCCAATGTTTGTGAATAAACATATGACTTTACCCCAGAGTAATCAACCCCATTTGGAAATTGGATTAAAAAATCAACGAAGCATTTTACACTAGTTTTAAAATCTAGTATTAACAACAACCAAGACTCGAGAAGAGTTAGAAAGGTCTTGGCATATCTTAGTCCAAGAATAATAAAGAGAAATCCTCCAAAGGTAGAGGAGAGAAGAATGACAAGATCAAAGAAATCAAAGGCTAGCTAGAGCAACGCAAGAACAAAGTCGAGATTGAAGATAGACGAATACAAGCGACCTATTACCAGAAGTAAAAGTAAGCAACTCTCTGTCCTTAGAAGTGAAAATTCTATCCCTAAAGTCTCACCAGACATGGCAGTGAGAGACAAACAACCCCGAGACGAGCATCATGAGGAGAGACAAGGAGGTGGAAGATATGCTTCAAGAAATCAAGGAATCCCAAGGTTTGGAAATAGAAGGAGGGTAAGAGATTCCCCTCTTAATATTATAGGTGAAAAACATGAGATGGAAAAATCTATGCAAAGAGGCATCTGCACTTATTTCTTGATGTTTCTGAATTTCACCAAGTTGAATATAACGATGTCATGGTAAGGTTGTTTCTGCAAACCTTATTATAAAGAGATTATGAATGGTATACAACGTTTCCCAGTAGATCCATTCACTCATTTAATGACCTTGAATCTATTTTCCTAACTATGTTTTCCCCACCAATTCCTTACCATACCCTCCTCATTGACTTCACCTAGATTGGGTTGAGGAAGAACGAAAGGATGCAAGATTTTAATCTCAGTTTCAATAAGACCTTGAGTAGAATTCTAGAAGATAAAAGACCAAATGACCTGGTCATTCTCGGTTGTTATAAGAATGAAATTACATTGAATGTAAAATATGCCATCAAAACATCCCAAATGGATACTTTGAAGGAGGTAGTGACTAAGGCCACTGAGATGGAAGAAATTATGATTGAGACAGGTGTCGACCCTGACATTATACTGGGAAGAGTATAAAGGCACATGGAGGGATTAAATATTGATAATCAAGGAGCTTCTAGCTCAAGAAAAAATGAAGAATTCAAACCTCGAGCGGCTCAGAATCAAAGGAAGGGAGGAGGATTTTTCAAAGTAACCATACCTGACGTAAAGGTTGAACTTGTGTGCAGGAAATGAAGAAAATAATTGAAATTGCACAAATGAATAGAACCATCAAACAAATTCATAACGATATAAATAGATTGAGAAGGGGAGATAATTACATGCCAAACCCAAGAATTCCAATCCCAGAGCAAAGGAGGAACCTTCCCCCTGAAAACAGAGTGAGGTTTTAGGATATTGATAACCCACAGAGACCAAGGGTTCCCAAACAACCTACTCCAAATGCAATTGTTCTGGATAATGTCTATGACGAGCAATTAATCGAGCAAGAAAATTATTACTTACCTGATGAAAGCCCTGAAACTGTGCAGATGGAAGGGTGTGAGACACTCATGTATATATTTGGAGAGGGATACAACGATCCTAAATCGTAAGAAAACATCACCCGTAAAAGAGGGTTTGCAAATATACCAAAGAATAAAGTCGACTATGAAAAGGAAAAAGAAAAAGAAAAAACAAATGAAAAAGTGTCGAATGAGAAAGAAACGGATGGAAATGGAACCAAAAGGCAACACCTAGCATCAAGATCCACTCAAATGATGTATAATGTCATGGAGGACATAAGTAAATTGAGGATAAATATGCCTTTTACGGAAGTGGTGAAGATTCCTCAGCAAAGACAAAACATTTTGAAGTTGTTGGATAATCCATCGAAAAGAGATGAAGCTTTCGTTAACACTCCAAAACAGATCCAGAGCCCATCAACTACCAATATGAAAGGTAAATTCTTCCCTTCTACATTTCAATTGAAAATCATGATGTTGCATTACATAATTGTTTAGTTGATATTGGCATGACAAATATTATAATGTTGCTTGCGGTCGTGGATGCATTGGGCATGAGTTGCACTAATTATCATGAAACCGCTGAGATCATATATGCAATTGATTCTAGAAAAGTGCCAGTGTATGGAGAAATTAAGGATTTTTATGCTTGGATTACAACAGGCCCCCATATCATTACAATTTTCAATATTATTGTGGTAGACCTTCCTCCAGCATACAAAATTTTAATGGGAAGAGACTGGACATCCATGATCAGTGGATATATAATGAAAAAAGGAAGTTGTATGATAGTACCAGGCAAGGAGGGAGCGATGATTAAAGTACCCCGTGAACCCAAAAAACCTTTCTCTTTCAAGAAGAAGGACAATGAATTAATGGAAGATCATATATATGTCGGGATTGGAAACTATGCTATCCTAGTCATGGAGCACAACGAAATCCTAGAGCAATTTCAAGGCTTGGGGAACCAAGAATGTTTGATTAAACGCTACTAGAGGATGTCATTTGATGGAGCCTGTTATACATCTGGGAATATAGTTGGAATTTTTCTTTTGAGTCCAAATAAGACTATGCATCCCCATGCTGCGAGACTGGAGTTTTCATGCACAAATAATGAAGAAGAATATGAAGCTTTGATCTAGGGGATGATCCTTAAACATGAAATGAAAATAGAACATCTAGTTGTGACTGGAGACTCAGAGTTGGTCATCAATCAGGTTATCCAAAGGTACAAAAAAAATAAGGAAAGACTTAAGTTGTATTTCAAAAGAGTTAACAAATTGATGGAATATTTTAGCTCCTTCAACATTGCTTTCATTCCAAGGGAAAAGTATCACAAGGCTGATTCACTAGCCTTTGTGGCCTCATTATCAAACCTAGACAATGTCCAAAGCAAAACGTCTTTCCAGGTAGAAAGAGGTTTTCGACCATCCATGCCCAATAATGTTGAGTACTTACAAGTATTTGAGAACAATGAACAATTGGAATCTTTTTGTTAAACGATGATGATGAAGAAGATGATAACTCGTCTTCTGTCCCAAAATATTGTATACAAGATGAATCTTTGTTTACAAAAGATGATCATGTCAAGAATATCCTTGAAGAAGTTTCAATTAGAAAAGTGCAAGAAACAAGAAAATTCAATATTGGAACGGACAAGTCCCCGAAACATGTCAACTTGGGAGTTTATTGCACCACTGAAGAGGTTGATCAATATGTTTCTTTATTCAAAGAATATATTGATGTGTTTGCCTGGACCTATGATGATTTGAAAGCCTACGGTAAAACTATATTCCATCATATCATTCCTTTGAGGGAAGAAGTGAAACCAGTTAAACAAAAAATAAGGATGATGAATCCCAAGATGAAACCTCTTGTAAAAATCGAATTGGAGAAGTTGAAGAAGGCAAGTATAATTTATCCCATCAGACATTCAGACTGAATTTCAAATCCAATGATTGTATGGAAAAAGACCGGGGAAATTCGGATGTGTGTTGACTTCGGAGATCTTAACAAAGCAAGCATACAAGATAATTTTCCTTTTCCTAACATGGAGTTTCTTCTACAACAAGTTACTGGATCAGCCTGCATATCCATGTTGGATGGTTTCTCTGGATATAACCAGGTCTTGGTGGTTGAGGAAGATAGGGAAAAGACAACATTTATCACACCATGGTAGACATATTCATATGCTAGAATTCCCTTCATTTTGAAGAATGATAGAGCCACATGCCAAAGGTCCATGGATCATGCGTTCAACGGGTTGATAGGAAATTTTATGGTAGAATACCAAGATAACTTGATGGTGCATTCAAAGAAAAGGGAGGATCATATCCATCATTTAAGAAAGGTTTTTGAAATATGTAGATTATACAACTTTTCTTTGAATCTAAAGAAATGCTTGTTCGTTGTGACTCAAGGCAGGTTGTTGAGCCATATTGTATGCAAGGAAGGGATTTTCATAGATATGGAAAGATTTAAAGCAATAAATGAGCTCAACCCCCCAACATACAAAAAGGGACTCCAGTCATTCTTCGACAAAATCAATTTTGTACAAAGATTTGTTCTTGACTACGCAAGCATCGTAAAGCCGATCAACCTGTTGCTAAAAAAGGAGCATAGGTTCAAATGGACAACAAATAATTAGGAAGTGTTCAACAATATGAAAGGATCAATCACCACCACTCCTATCCTCATTAGTCTAGAATTCAAAAGAGACTTCATTATCTATTCATTCGATACAAAGATAGTGGTTGCATCTGTTCTCACTCAGAAAAATAGCAACGGAGAGGAACTCCCAATATTTTTTATGAGAAAAACCCTACACCACTATGAGTTGAGGTATTCAAAACTCAAGAAGAAAGCCTTGGATCTTGTAAAAACAGTAGTTCACTTTCAGACATATATATTAAACTTCCATGTTATAGATTATGTTCCCTCATCACCAGTGAAGATGCTTCTAAATCAACAATTGAGAGAAGGAAAATGGGCTAATTGGTTGGCAACGATACATGAATATGATATCGAGATTAAACCTCTTAAAGAAATCAAAGGACAAGGTTTATGCAATCTCATCACGAATGGGGACTCGGTCGATGGGATGATTTCAATATCAGTCAGAGAACCATTCGCTGATTCAAAATGGTATGAAGTTATTATATTCTACTTAAGGTCCCAGAAATTTCCTGTCACCATGAACTTCAAGGAGTGAAGTACACTGAAGATGAAGGTGAACCAATATGTGTTGATCGCTGACATACTATTCATAAGAAGATTTGATGGTATACTTCTAAGATGCATCGATGAAAATCAAGCTCGAGAACTAATCAGAGAATTCCATGAGGGAATATGTGGTGGACACTTTGCAACTACTGCAACCAATCACAAAATAATTAGAGAAAGATTTTATTGGCCATCAGTCTTCAGAAATTTGTATGCCACAATAACGAAGTGTTTGTCATGCCAACAGTTTTCAGGAAAAATGAAGAAATCCACGATGCCTTTGCAACCTATTGTGGTAGAACAATTGTTTTACCAATGGGGACTCGATGTTGTTGGGCCGATTAATCAAAATATAGCAAGGGGAATATGTACATTCTAAAAGCTACCAATTATTTCATGAAATGGCTAGAAGAGGTGGCACTAAAGAAGGTTGATGCTGAAGAACTGATCAAATTCCTCAAAGACAACATTCTTTCAATATTTGGTGTCCCTGGTAAATTTATCATAGAGAATGGTTTGATCTTCATTAGGTCAAAGTTAAAGGATTTTTGCGGACAATATGGAATCATCATGGGTCAGCCATCGAATTATTATCCACAAGGTAATGGCCTTGCTGAATCCACAAACAAAACACTTTTTCATATACTGAAGAAAACCATTGATAGCAACCAGAGGAATTGGCATCTGAAGCTAACAGATGCATTATGGGCACGTAGAAGAATCCTGAAGGATAACACATGAATGTATCCATATCTATTGGTTTATGGGAAAGAGGTGAAAATGTTGATTAATGTCGAGATCAATGCATTAATATCTGTGGTTAATACTGAGGATACGTAAGACAATTCACCCATCCAAAGGAGAATCAACCAGTTGTTGAAGTTGGAAGAGGAACAAAGAAAAGTCCCGAATCGAACTTTTCAGAGGAAACAGAGTGTCAAAAGATATTTTGATCATAGCACAATTGTGAAGAAATTCCAGAAGGGAGAGCTAGTGTTACTTTGGAACAAGGCCAAGGATAAGTCGTCCATGCATACAAAGTTTGAAGAACTTTGGATCAGACCATATGTCATCGAGAAGATATGAGGTTTTAACTCCTATATGCTCCAAGACATGAAGGAAAAAAATATTAATGTTTCTTGTCAATGGGAAACATTTGAAAGGTTTCTTTTCCTAAGACTTTTTCATTCTCATTGTACATAATTTTATTTTTTGTTTAGTTTGTATATTCTTACTCTGACTCCATAGCCCAATGGGCGGAATCACCTAGTTACGATATATTTTATATTCTTGACAACCCATAAGGGGTTATCATCCCACAGTTGGAGCCTGTTGTTGATATCAATTCCCGCTTTCGAAATTTCCCTCCCCTTTTCTATTTTCCCAACTTCTTTTCTCCCTTTCTTTTCCCTCTTCTATACTTACCCGTTTTCCCCTTTTCTTTTTTTCCTTTCTGCTCTCCCTTTCTCATTCTGTACTTATTCATTTTTTTTAGAGATATGGGTTCATGGGTTGGCGAACTTGTCGATCCTCATCTCCATCCACACCCTTGAATCATGAGTCTGACCAACCATCGCACTATCCTACACTTAGTCTATTTTTCAATCGTAGGTTCTCGGGTTGGCAGAGTTGAACTCTTTCACCCCGTGTTCCATGATATACATTTTTTGTCCAAAATATCCATGATCTACATTTTGACCATTGGAACCCCCCATATCCTAAGTATCTCATCTCTCCTTTGTTAGGCCCGACCGACCACGTTACGACACTTAGTCATTTTTTGACCTTCTACAGTCCCAGTTTCGCGGGTTCCCAGGTTCACAAAATCCTCAAATTCTATTTCTCTCTCATCCATCCCCACCACCTTCACGTGCTTCCCAACACACATTTAGTGTGTTTTAATTCTAACAACTTATCATGCAGGTTCCGCAAATATTGTCATTAATGAGCGAAGGGATCGAGGCGATCTCCTATTAAAACACATTAAACCAAGATTTGCGAAGGATTATATTATCCCTCTCAAGCGTCCATTTTAAACATTATCTAGAGAAAAAAGACATTTTTCATCAACTTATGGCAGCTACTCAACAACAGTTCTATGGAGATACATTGAACATTTTCGGGCATGAGGACTAGAACTTTCAGTGGTCCAGAGAATATTCTTATTACTCATCCCCTTCTTCCCAAAATGAAGTAATATGGACGTTTGGAATTTCTCATGCATGATGCATATTGGAGGTTTTCAACTTTAAGGATTTGGTTTCCTAGTGCGCTGAGAGATACATTCCAAACCAGCATATCATTCAATTGCAGGACCATTCACCTGTCTCTCTGTCACCTCAGGTATTTCGTAAGATGTTGAGACTTCTCGAACCAACGCTTACCTTCAAGGGTGAAGATTGCAGAGAATGTTTAAAGAAGCATGACAATGGGTTGGACCTCTTACCCAAGTTCATGGAGAACCCAGTGACCATCCCCGAGGACATCACGAGATTGTAGGTTGGCGCATTTAAAAATATTTTTCAGGAAATTGCTTGGCTTTTCACGAGGATAACATGACAAGAAACTACAACCAACATTTCCCACATGATTCTTTACATTTTATACTTTACAGTCAAGAAGCATGCCACCTTTGATTGGGGAAAGTTGATTTCCATTGAAATCTCTTCCCAATTGTCACAATACAAGAAGGAGAAGAAATTCTTTATGTCCTCTTATTTTGTTTTCATGATAGCACATTGCTATCAGTTTCCAAGATTATTTGTGTGTAAGAAGGTAAAATGTGATTTCGACCTGGTAACCTTTTGGTATCAAACATAATGGAGGGACAAAGCTTCCCAACATTTTTATGAAGTTTTTAATGACTTTGTCTCAGTTTTTAAAGGTCTGTTGTTTGTAAAGGACACCCCACAGATGTTTGACCAGGTGAGTAAGTATTTTTTTATTTCAAAGGAAACGACTCACCAAAATCCTCCGATGGAAATAATTGAGAGAGATACCTTCAATGAAGAAGAGTATTTTTTATTTCAGAGTATTGTTTTTGACATGAATCCAAAAACTTAATTATTGAGAAAAGAGATGTAAAGAATAAAAAGGAGAAATCTTATTCAGAAGTTAACCTATGGAACATGTTCCCTTCTCAAATTTCCCAAATTCACCGAGCAACTGGAGATTCTTTAGATGACTCTATTGGAGGCCTTGAAGTAGAGAACACCAAGTTAAAGGAAAGAGTCAAAGAATTGGAAGAATATTTAATGCGTCTTCCAGTACTTGCTATTCCTTTATCAATAATCGAGCCTACCACACCTGCAACTAAAATGAAAGGATATTCAATATTGCTCACATCATCCAGAGGAGAATAACATTAAGAAAAGAATGGAATTAATTACAGATGCTTGGTATATGTCAAAGAACATGGTCTCTTTTGGAACGAGGGCACATGCCTTCCATGAATATTTACAGGTGGATTTGAAAAATGAAGAAGGTTTTTACCTTGACGTGATCATACCCTTCGGTTTTAAAGTTACCAATATGATAGAGTTGAGAATAAGAGAGGAGGATCTCCCTTCTTCAAACCAGATAAAACAACTGAACGAATGTTAGATGGAAAAGGTTAAAAACTTGAATATCATTGTCCAAGCATGCAAACAAGCCATAACAAGGAGAGAAGAATTATTCAAAATGCTGACTGAGATAAACCTAGCCGAGAGAACCAATAAGGTCCAAGACCCCAAATTAATTCTCAACTCATTTTTCCTAACCAAGCAAGCCTTTGATGAACACGTTGATATCTTTAAAGGGTTATCATTTGAAAAGTTCTATGGCATTCTTGAGTATAATGAAGATGACGTGGATAACTGGCTAATGGATTATTCAGTAAAAAATCAAGATATTGAAGAATCTTTGCATAATATTTCCATTGATCTAAGAACTTGGAGGGAGATATTTTCAATATAAAAATCCAACATGAAATCAACGTGGAACCAATAAGAAGCTATATCGAAGAGTGGCTTAAAAAATCTATTGACAAACTGACCGATGAAGGGAAAAAGGAAGTTGAGACGGTTCATGTAACCGTCGATGAAAGAAATAGAAGGATATCAACAAGCAAGTGATAAGAGAGAGATACCATCATAGTAAGTTCATACTGATCACATCCTTCTTTTTTTATCAAGTCCTTCATCCAATTACTCCACCTCTTTAAATAGAAAGGTTTAACCGAAGACTAATAATTTTATTTTTCTTCTTACTAGGTCTTGTTGTCTTTCGCCGCCCACTTTCTTCCTTCTATAAATTTCATTCTTACATATATTTTCTTTATGGTCCATGGGAGCCCCAATCCTACTCTTTATGACAAACACATTTAAATTTTGAAGAATATGTAATAAACTATATATTTTTTAGAAATTTCAAGAGAGCTATTTTGGGAACAATCTTGATTGTACTTTCTAACCTGGTTTTATGAATATAAAGTATTTGAGATTGATGTATCATTATATTTGTTTGAGTTTCCCATGTATCACTCTGTCAAATTTCTCTTATGCATGCAGATCATTTTGATTTATTTTTTATGTGATCATAAATTTTTATCTCAACTATGATGGATGTGAGGAAATTTTGTTTATTTATTTTAAATGTGTGAATGTGTGAATGTGTGTGGTTCCTGGTCCATTCTCAGGAACTTTCTTTAAATAAAATAAAATAAAAATTCTGTTTTTGCATGTTTATCTTTTCTTTGATTACCACGATGAACTTCTCTAAAATTCCCACATTCTGAAGACCTAGAGTCCCACGAAATTCATAACAGAGGAGTACCACCTCTATAAAAACGAAGGGGGATTTATATCCTCGTGAGCTTGTCATTTTATTCCTAAAATATTCAAGCGTCAACAATACCTTAATAAATAACCCATTTATTAGCGACACATAACATTCTTATTGCTACTAGAAGTGTTGTTATTAAGTGGTAGAGGCTTACCTAACATGGGTACCCTAGTTAGAACCTTTGTGCCATTTGGCACCCATGAAAAAGTTATTCCATAGGACCAGGAGTTCCTTATAGTTTTGATATGACTTTTCATTCGAACCTCATATTCTTACTCATAAG
>JZKD02S2248360.1:112569-122961 GCA_000966675.3 Picea glauca
TTAAGCTCTTTTCCAACTCTCTAAAAAGTGAAAAGATTGTCAAGTGAACTTGTCTCTTTCACACTCGTTAAATGGATTTGAAAAGATGTCTATTTGGTGTAATTTTAACCCTTTTTCAGACCAAGTAGACTTACGAAAAAATAATACTCTAGTCAATGTTGACTAGAAGAGTTCTCCTGGGTATTATTTTATGCTTTTTCGGGCCTAGGGGACTAAATCTATGAAAAAGGACATTCTTTGGAGTTAAGTTGTAACCACATTCTATCCTCCTGATTGGAGTATTGATCTTATCTTCGATTCCCTCTTTCTCGTTATAAGCCTCTTACCTCAACAATTTGCATCACTATCCAAGAAGAGCCTTGTTTATATCCTTTGTAGCTTGACACCCTGTACCCTAAGAAGAAAAATTCCCCCAAGTGCCCATCCCCTACATGCACTTCCTTGCATTGAGCATAGGTATGTTCCATTGTTTGGAGCTATTTTCTTACTCACGACACTCATTTCCTCTCTTGTATCATAACATTTATTTTCCTATGAAAAACAAAAAAGACGGGAAGGAAAACAATATTATCTCATATTGACAGCAGTCATGCCGCCTTTGAACAGAGAAAAAACTTTCCAGTCCACTGTCATCCAAAGTTTGGGTTTAGCATGACCTTAGGAAGTTGAGCTCGTTAATTAGATTTTACTCCTTCGAATGGTTATTCTTCTAGTCCCTATGGAGATTTTATCGATGTCTCCTGCATCACAAAGTTTTCTCATCAAGTCTATGTTGTCTGAGTTATCCATATATCTCATGCTCTTGTTTAAAGGAATTCTATAAGCCCGTGTCGGCCATTTCTCAGAACTCTTGACTTTGCATGTCGGCCTTACCCTCAGTGTGTCTTAGAGTCACATGAAGCTAAAGTCCTACCATGAACCATGGTCCTACTTTCATTATGGGTAGGTAACCTTGAACCCAATAATCGACATCTCCTCATTGGTTTCTGAATGGGGGGTTTCCCTTGTGTTCAAAGACAAGAAATATATTCACACATTGGGATTTGTGTAGTGTGTTGGATTCCATTAGCCTTATTGGTGGTTTCCTCACCTTTGTCAGCAATCTTCCTTATTGGTTTCTATTGAAAGGGTCTTTTCTGTGCACTACTTGCATCTGGTGCATGCAAAAGATTCACATGGTCATTGGTTCATGAACATCCTATTCGTTCAAGCTCCTCCTAATCATCAAGATATTTCTTTGTACCTTGTGCTGATTGATGAGAGATTCCCTAATGCTATTCTTTTAGTGGACCTCCTTCCATCGACTTTAGCTCATCTATTCTGGAAATGAGACCTAGATTCCTATGAGTACCTAGAGGCTTGCATTCATTGGTGGCATGTTCTCCCACCATCGATAGTTGGGAATACATCAATGTCTCCTGATCGATGGATTCTTCAAGTGTTCGACCTCAACACCCTTATTCACACTTGTAAGATTGTACTCAGTGCCTTGATACCTACTTTCATTATCAATAGGTTATCTCAGGTTTGTTAACGATATACCTCAATGAATGGTAATCAAACGATGTCTCATTGTGTTCGACATCAACTCCTCTATTCAGATGATGTAGAATTTCACCTTCTGAGGATAATGTAGAAGACCTCCAGCTTACAGTAGTAACATTCCTATTAGGTTGTTGTATTTCATTGGATCAGTACCTATATGAATTCAATGATCATGGGAGATCATATTGTACTCCATTGTATACAAATATCTTCAAATTGATTTTGAGACTAGATTCCACTAGGCCTTGTTCATGACTATGACAACCTATGGCATGTGTCTACTTTTTATCTGCTATTCATGGCCATGAAAAACTATTTGGTATATTTCCACATGGATCTGTAGTGTAATTCAGATTGGAATCCATGTGTACAAAGTCATTATGTATTGTAATATTCTCATGAGTAACTAGCACTTCCAGCCGAGTCTCCATTACTCCACTTCCAGTAATTGCAATGTATTTCAGCCATCGTAGATACTCCTATGACCTCACACATTAAGGGACATCTGTTATAGAAAATTGTGCCTCACCCCATGCAACTTTCTTGGATGGTTTGTCAATTTCCCTATGCAGACTTGAAGTCCCCTTTTGTACCTTCCAGAGCCAAAAAGAACATTTTTGCACATATACATGCCCTACCAGTTAGACAACAAGTGTATATGTAGGTTGCTCCACTACATCCCGCGTACATCGTGTTTGGTCCTCAAAATTAAAAATTATGTGGGGCTTTCATGTCACATCATGAGATCCATGATCCTTGACCTTCCATATACTAGAAACGCTTTGACTTGGCCCTTCAGTTCTGTTCGAATGCTATAAATTGATCCATATCCAAGCCTTGGAAAAGATAATTCAACTTTTGAGAGAAAATATACTCTAGATAAATTTTACTTCACATTGAGTCTGCATCCCTTTATCCTTGAAAGTATGAACTCATTGTTCATCCCCTAAGATATTCCTTCTTTGTGATGGAGAACCTCATTATCTCCTTTATATGAGATTTCCTTTGGTAGAGGATTGAAGTGGTGGAGGCCCAACTGGAGAGACTTAGTTTCTCAGTTTTGATATGTGTCATTACAACAATTTGTCACCTACATAGTTCTGTTGATTATTTTAATAGAAATACTATTTTCTCGTCCAATTGATATCTTGAAAATATTTGAATTATTATTCCATGGGCATATTTTTCATGTATGTTAATGGATTATTATAATATATATGCTAAAATTATATATTACCACCATGCTCTTTAATATCTTGGTTGTTGAGGATAAGTTGCAGGTATAAATATTTGAGTTGCATGCTCAACGATGGTCTTCATTGAATGCCCGGATGAGGTAGGATCTTGACCTTGCCTTGTTAGCATTTCATTTATATAGAATACTTGGGATTATAATTGATTTATGCATGTCATTATGTCTATTGTGGTTTACCCCTTTCCATAGAGAGATTTTCCTTGTAACACTTCCATGTATCTGGCAGTGTAGCATGGGCTCACTTTTCTGATGAGAAAAGTAAATATTTATAGCCTAAAAGTGATAAGTGTATTTTTGTTGGTTATTCTGAATATGTCAAAGGTTACAAAATTATTCAACCTCATTCTAATGAAATTATTATTGGAAGAGATGTTAAATTTGATGAAAATATCTTGGCCTGTGAGCCTAATTCGGAGTTAGTGCCTTCTTTGGCTCGTGAGCCATCTTCTATGTTTGTGCCATCTTTTGTTCATATTCTAGTTTCTTCTTCTTCAAATGATGACAATGAGGATGAAAATCCACCTCCATTTGCTCACCATCCTCCAAATGAGTCCATTGAACATGAAACTGCACTAGCACCATAACTTCCTTGATGGGTTTGTTCAACTGGAGAAGCAACTGGTGATATTTTCGGTGATCCTTCATATTAGTGCCGAACACGCTCATAGTTCTAGAGTGTCTTCTCTTTTTTCTCAAGTTTCAAGACTCATGATCTAGAGATATTTTCAGAAGCTCCAAGTCATCTGAATTGGGATACAACAATGAATGAAGAGTATCGTTCTTTAATGAAAAATGATACCTTGGATATTTTGCCTCTTCCGAGAGGAAGAAAACTTGTTATATGTAAATGGGTGTATAGAACTAAGTATGCATCAGATGTAAGTGTTAAAAGACATAAGGCATGGTTAGTTTCCAAAGGATTCTGTCAAGTTGAAGGCATTGACTGTAATGAAACCTTTTCCCCCATAGCCAAAATGAATTCCATCTTCCTTGTTCTTTCCCATGTTGCCTCACACAAATGGGAGGTCCATCAGATGGATGCTAAATATTCCTTCTTGCATGGGGATTTTCAAGAGTAAATATGCAAGGAACAACCTCCTGGCTATGTCCAGATTTACTCCAAACTTTTTTTCCACCTTAAGAAATATCTTTATGGTATTAAGCAAGCTCCTTGAGCTTGGTATGCTAAAATTGACAACTTTTTTATTGATACCGAAATTTCTAGATTTCATTCTAACCCTAATGTATATACCAATAAAGTAGGAATCCATCACATAATCCTTGTTATTTATGTTGATGATCTTATCATCATTGGTAGTGACCCAAAAAATTTAAACCATGTGAAAACCATCCTTAAGAATAAATTTGAAATGACCGACTTGGGCTATTTGCATTATTTTCTTGGCCTCCAAGTATTGCAAACCAAGGAAGGAATTTTTATTTCCCAATATAAGTATGCCTGTGAAATTATTCACCACTTTCACATGGAAGATTATAAAGCAACCCCTTTTCCCTTCCAGTCTGGAGTCAAATTTGTTGCCACCTGTACTTCTCTTGAAGCTTATGCCACTTTGTATCATTAGTAAGCTGGTAGCCTCTTATACTTTATTCATACTTGTCTTGATGTTTCCTTTGTTGTTGGTATTGTTTCCCGGTATATGCAAACACCCTATGAAATATATTGGAAAGTAGCTAAAATGATACTTCGGTATGTTCAGGGTACAGTTCAGTTTGGGATACATTATAGTTCAAGGGGAACTCCTTTATTGGTTGGTTTCACTAATTCATATTGGGCCGAAGACCTTGATGATCAAAACTCTATTGCAGGTTATGTTTTCATCCTTGGTTCATGACCTATCACTTGGTCATGTAAGAAACAATAGGATATTACTCTTTCTTCTGCAAAAACACAGTACCGAGCAGTGGTTAATGCAAGTTAGGAAGCCTTGTGGTTTCAATAGATCCTTTCAGAGTTTGGATTCTAGCATCAACATCCGACCACCCTTTAGTGTGACAATTAGAGTGCCATCAAGCTCGCCAAAGATCCAATTCAACATCAGTGCAAAAAACAGATCGAGCTACACATGCACTTCATAATAAATCTCATTCATGATCGAGTTATTGATGTTCTCTTTTTCCCTACAAAATATCAAGTTGTTGACATATTCACAAATTATTTTATAGAAGCGAAGTTTTCCAAACTTCAATATATGTTAGGAATTCAAGAAGTTATCATTAGAGGGGATATGATCTAATGCCTCCTTCCTTCTCCTATTGTGTCTCCTTTTAAATCCTTCAATCCTATCCCAGGTTGTTCTTAGGGGGGGATGTTAGGATATTTAGACACTTAGGATTTAGTTAAGATCAACTTGGTCTAATGTGTCGTTAGGTGTGTTTCTTTAGTATACATTAGTATACATTTCTAGTTCGGTAATCCAAAGGTCACGATGTGTTCCTGACATATAATGATCAGATGGTTTGTATTCTCCTTGATCTTAACACTCGATTGGTCCATGATCTCTATTTAAAGGGCATGGAGGGTCATTTTTCAATGATCGATTGTGAAAAAATCTCTTGTAAATCTGTCTATAATATTTTATTTTGCATTAATAAATTTCTCCAAGTGGCCACATTAGTTGGGGCCATGGATGTTTTCCCATAGGGTTTTTACCACGTTAAAACATCAATGTGTCGATGTTTGATATAGTTGTGTGAGTTGTTATTGAAGGTGTTTGTCCTCTGTTGGAATACCTATGTTGTCAAACACATATGAGAGTGGCCATGGGAACCCATTGTTATGTTCATCCTATAACTAACTCTCAGATTATGATTGCCAATGGTGGTATAATGAAATGTAGTGGTCAATGTGAAACTCCAAATGGGTGAGTATCATCTCAAAACCTAGATTTTTTCTATTGACATGCTAAGTGGTTGCGATGTAGTTCTTAGGGAAGAATGGGTATGCACTTTGGGACCTATCACCATGGATTTCAAGTATTTATACTTGATATTCACTAAATAAGAGAATACACATACCCTCAAAGGGCTTACATCTAGTTCCCATAAAATTATCGCTTCTCATCACATGGAGAATTTATCGAAGACATGAAACTTAGGAATTGTTGCACATTTCAATGCCATACAGGTAGTTGACACCCCCCCATAGGATATTCATCTTTATTTTCACTTGTTCCTCTCCAAGCATAAACATGTATTTGAAACACCCCAAGGGTTACCACCTTCATGAGGAGAGAATGAACATGGTATTTCAATGATTCATGGTTGTCTATCACCCAATGTGCATCCTTATAGGCACCCATTTGCATAGAATAATGAAATAAAAAATATCATTCAGGAATTGTTGGAGGTTGGATTCATGTCCTAGTACGAGTCCCTACTCATCACTAGTGATCATGGTGTTAAATAAGGAAGGTAATTGGCACATGTGTCATGATTTTCAGGCTCTCAATAAAGTAACCATCAAATACAAATTCCCCATCCTATTTATTGACGATCTCTTGGATGAACTTCATGGAGATAAATTTACCAAACTTGACCTGTGTTCCATCTACCACAAAATACAAATGAAAGATGAATGCATTATCGAGACAATATTCCACACACATAAGAGTCATTATAAAATTTTATTGATTCCCTTCGACCTTTGAAATTCTCCATCCACCTTCCCAAGCTTCATGAACAATTTTTTTTTACCCTTTCTACACAAATTTGTGATGGAATTATTTTAAGATATTTTGATCTACAATGAAATATGGGATCCTCATACAATGTGTGTCAATGAAGCCTTGCAACTCTTGTGAGACCATCAACTATTCTTTAAATGATCCAAATTTTCTTTTGGGGCTTCAGAGGTTGAATACTTGGGGTACATTGTCAATAAGGATGACATATGAGTAGATCCCAAGAAATTTGTTACTATGCAAGAATGGCCCCAACCCAAGACATTGAAGAGCCTACATGGGTTCTTAGGACTTATCAACTATTATAGGAATTTTGTAAAAAATTATGGAAAAATTATTGCTCCCCTAACATCCTTGTTAAAAAAGAATTCTTTTGTATGGAGTGAGTAGCCAAGCATGCCTTCTCAACTTTAAAGAATTCCTTCTAATATTTGTAGCACTAGATTTCATTAAGAATTTTTTCCTTGAATGTGATGCCTCAATTAGAGGGTTTGGCACGATTTTGATGCAAGAAGGGAACCCTTAGAATTCACCACTAAGAAGTTGTGTGGCCAAAATTTGGGTAAATCCACATATGCGAAAGAGATGATGTCCATTCTTCATGTAGTGGAGACTTCACATCCATATCTCATAGGGAAACATTTACAGATCAAGACTGGCCATCATATTTTGAAGTACTTTCTTGAACGATGGTCATCATCACCACAACAACATAATTGGGTCACCAAAATGCCAAGGCATGGTTATTATGTTATATATAAGAAAGGTAAATAAAATGTGGTGGATAATGCTTATCCTGACAATTTGAGGAGGATGGATCCCTCTTTGCCTTATCTTTACTCATTCAAATTTGGCTAAAGGAGTCCTATAAAGAATGGTTGGAAAATGACACTATCATTCAACTCATCCAAAGGATCTAGGAAGATCCCAACTCTTATTTAGGGTATGCATGGAAACACGAGACATTGATGTATAAAGGGAGCATTGATTTGGTAAAGATTTATACCTTAACATAAAGGATCTTAGAGGATTTGCATTAATCACCTGCAACAAGTCACTTTGGTTTTCATAAAACATATAAAATAACTAAGAACTTATTCTTTTGGGAAGACACGAAAATAAACACACATTATTTTGTAGCCACTTGTGACACTTGCCACATAATAAAGGGCGAGACAATAAATATGCTAGGGGAATTATAACCACTATTGATCCCAACACATGTATGTAATGCCATCTTTATTGATTTTATAGTTGGACTCCTGAGAAAATGTGACAAATAACGATTATAGTGGTAGTATACCATATTTCCAAATATGCTCATTTTTTTGCCTTATCACATCCATTTACCCCCTCCTTAGTTTCCCAAGTCTTCATGGATCATATTTTTAAGTTACATGGCATGCTTACCTTCATTGGCTCAGATTGGGACCCTAGCTTCACAAGAAAATTTTGCAAGATTTGTTTAAAATTTAGGGTACCTAAATGAACATGGGCACTATGTATCATCCCCAAACAATTGGTTAAACCAAAGTGGTCAACAAGTGCTTAGAAACATGCTTGTGATGTTTTTTTTTTTGAAAAAACACACCAATGGGCACAATGGACTCCCCTTGTAGAATGGTGGTACAATACCTCTTATCATTGAGCTACCAAAATGAACCCATATGAATCTTTCTATGGCCAAAAATTGTTGTCAGACACTTCTTATATATCAAGTACCTCCAAGGTCTAGGTAGTGGATAACACACTCCACACTAGAGAGGTCATTCTCCATAGAATTAAGGACAATTTAACTATGACTCAAAATAGAATGAAGTAAGAAGTAGACTAGAATCACTCCAAACATTCTTTTAGAGTAGGGGATTAGGTGTTTCTTCACCTACAACATTATAAACAAACATCACTCAAAGAAAAAATGCCTCATTAATTAGCACCAAAGTTCTATGGACCATGTGAGATCATCCAACACATTGGACAAGTGGCCAACAAGTTATATCTTCCAACCCACTCCAATATTAATCCATAATGTCATGTGTCTTGTTTGAAGAATGTCATGGGATCAAAGTGCAAGGTTCAAACCAACTTACCAAAACTTGATGAAGAAGGATCCATTTGGCTCTAGCCATAAGCATTTTTGGATATTAGAGAGAGTCAATTGTTCTAGCACCATGTCCATGAAGTACTAATATAGTGGAAATATATGCATCTCAAAAATTTCACATGGGAACCAACCACTACTCTAGCAATTTCCTCATATTCATCCTTTATGACAAAACTATTTTTTTTATGGGGGGGGGAATGTTAATGTCCTACCCTAATCTACCTACTTTAGACTACCTAGGATTTAGTCAATTGTTGCATCCAACCATCCTTTTTGAATAAGTCCCATTAGATAATAGTGAATAGTTATTTAATGTAAAATGGACAACCTTATAAGACCCACTACATAGTTGGTTCCCATTACTGAAGGGACTACAAGTGGTTAGGTTTTTTTTATTGAGAATATATTTAAAGATATAGTATGCTATGGAATGTTTGTTGTTTTTTGTTTTATTTGGAGCTTTACCTAGAGAAAGGTTACCCCATGTTAAGAGGAAAGTGAACATTTCTTTCCTTCTTATGATTATCATAATACAAGGGTATATTGGCACATTTCATCTTATTGTCTTGTGTATGTGAGTTTTTGCAATTATATTCTCTATATACTTGGTTTTGTACTAGGTGAGGACCTTATTGTTGAGAAAAAAACAGTTGAATATATGAGACTTAGAAGGACATCTAAACTTCCACACTTTTTTTTACCACGACACAAGATCTCCTTCATTTAAAATTGATACTTTATTTCCAGCCTTTGGGGAGTATTCACTAGATGGGTTCTTGTACCGTATTAGAAAAAATTAATTTGGTTTTACTTTGACATGAATAGTCCTAAGTTTATCTATATAACCATCCCAAATGTGTGCTTCCCCACCCGCTTTGAAGCTTATATGAACTGCAATCTTCTGATGTTGACTCCACATTGTAGAAATATGAAGGTTTGTAACCTGACTAAGGATCAAAGAAACCCCTATCCCTTATGAATGGTATCATATGAGTTTGTAGCCTAAATCCTTCACCACAAATCGACCAAGGTTCCTACCCCACTCTAATCCTATTTCCATTCCCCACCTTTCCAACAAGTCAATTTCCAATCATAGGGAAAGCTAAGACAATTGTCTTCCATATAATTGGAACATTATGAATATTCCTCAAAGGCCTTTTTGTCCACTCTTCAACTAATTCAGGCATGATATGATTTTTTATTTCAACTTGTACCCTTAATCCATTACCTTGAATAAGCCTTCACACACTCTTGGCTGCCAAAGCTTTGGAGAAATGAAATATGTTTTTTAATCCCCAACCACCTCTGTCTTAAGGAACAACCAATCTTCTCCATTTCACCAACAATATCCCTCTCCTCTCCTTGCATCGTGACCACATAAACCTAAATTTTATCCTCATCCTCTCTATCACACTTTGGGAATCCCATATAAACACATCCAATATACTAATATTTCCTCTAACATAGACTTTACCAACATTAGTTAGTCTTCTATTGTAGATCCATCCATCTGCATAACAGAGATCAAAAGCTCGATGCTAAATCTCCTGATGCTTGGAACCTGACGTGGGTGCCTCAGGGAGCACCCCACCAGTTCCTAAATCAACGAGCTCTGTATTTCAGCCCTCCTTTCTTTGAAGACACGATCGAAATCTAATTTGCTCATAAACTGGAAGATTTGATAAGCCAGTCCTATGGCTGGTTCCTGATCCGCGCCCTATTTCTCCATCACAAACACCAAAACCTGTAAAAATATTACAAGAAATAAATCAATCGACAGCATGAAA
>JZKD02S2248360.1:130261-145853 GCA_000966675.3 Picea glauca
AAAATGTGTTTGTTTTCTAAATCTTTTAATGGATTTATTGTGGAAATTTTGGCCGTATAACTCGCATATTGAATTGGGTTTCTTCCCACTGGCAATAAAATGTTTCAAACTGGAAGTAGCCTTCAACATCTTGTTATGTTTGAATTGTATGGATGTATGGGCCTGGAGTGAAGGTGTTATTATTATATGGTTGTTGATAAGTATTTGTGGGTGAATGTGTTCGTTTTTTCTCATTTCGTATATTTATTTCCAAGGGTTTTCTCTATAAAAAGAAATATGTAGTTGGGTCTTGTGAATATTGCATAGGACCCTCACCTTAGAGGATGTGAAGTCTTATTTATTTTACCACAGCTTGGATGTTATGGGTGGTTTGTGTGATTTATCCCGTTGTCTGTTGAAGGAAAATAAGTGGGTTTTGTTTTTCCCGCAACCCATGTTTCAAACCCTGCGCCTATATTCTTTCTCCACGCCTCTTCTCCTCTTCAAATACAGAGGTGAATGAATAAAACAAAATCCATTTTTGGAGTTTTTTTGAATTATTGGACACACAATCAGTTTCATGATTATTATATTGTATCCTTACTACATATCGACACTTTCAAAGTCTCACAATCATTTCATGTTTTCCTTCCCACTATTTTAAAAAGGTGACTAAACTCTGTGTATTTTATTACATTCACTCTAAGAATTAAGTATTTGGCTTTTCTTGCAGCCATGCCTTAAGGCCCGTGTCTATTTTCCAGTCCTAAACCTTGTTTTCCTGTCCAAAAATGTAGATACAAGAATATTATAGACCTAGTTTCAAAGTCTTGTCCAAATATTCAACCCGACAGTTGAAAACATTGAGGTAGCCCACAAATTTAAGGCTTGTTTGTTTTTTGGTCTACGAGGTGGTTTGAACAATTTTTGAATTTAAAAGAATTGTTATGGAAGTAATGCCCACTAGAGTTGCAGGGGATTTTCAATCCCGATTTGTTTGCATCTGTTATTGAAAGTTGTGATGTGAATATGATGTAAAAGAGAGAGGATATCTCTATGTTTCTCTTCCTCTCACGATGTTTGAGACACTCTGTATAATTATGACAACTAAATTGTTTATAAACAATCTCCTACAGAAAATTATGATAATTTAAAGGGAGAAATGAAATTCGTTTCTTTTATGTAATCATATTATTTCCACTTGAGTTTTATATTGCACGATTAAAAGGACTGTTGTAGATCCCGTGTATGAATTTTTAAGGGAGTGTTATTGCACAAACAAATTTGGTGAAATTTTTGGATGGAAGATATTGGATATTTAAATGATTTTATAAATATTGGCAATATTGATTTTAAATGTTATTTATTGTAACCTAACAATAATTGGTTTTTTTACCTGTTCATTATTTCATTTTTCATTCATTATATGCCCGCCACCTTCCCAATAACATTTATCCACCCCATCTTCTGCTATCTTGAATATAATTTTTAAAGAAAAAAGTTTCAAAAGGGTTGGATAACAATTATGGATTGGAAATTGTGACATGGAGATATTGTTTTGGAAAAAAAAGACTTTGCATTGCTTGAACAATATTCATTGTTGATTCCCATCCATGCTACCATTTTTCATTCATTATAAACCCCCTCATATTGCAAATAACCCTATCATTCCTTGTCCAATGGAATTTAATTACTAAATTGGATTTGGAGAATTTATGTTAATGGATGGATTGCATGTTCTTTTGTTTGTGAATGATAGAGCCAACATATTGATTTTATTTATTGTTAAAAGTTTTCATATTCTAATTGAAATATTGCTTCAGGATGAATTTCTTTAGTAGGGGCAGCAATGACGGAGGTGTAAACATAGGTAGAGGAAACAATTGGAAAAGAATACATAGAAGGCAACAATTCTCAATACATTTTGATGTTGATCCACAAGAACTAAATGAACTTTTCCAAGTTGGGTTTTTCAATCTAGTTGGCCAAGGATTTTTGCAACCTAGGCTTTAAAGGCCTCCTTTCTAGCCACACCAAAATTTCTCTGGTATCTGTGTTCCTCATCATGTTTCTATGTAGCCATAACCACCTGCCAATGATGGTTGGAAAGAGATCGTCCACCAACCTAATGCACATCATAATGGGTGGCCTACAATATCGTTGCCATTTCCCCCTCCTCCACTGCCATTTAATCCAAATTCCCAAGCTGATCGTATTGATTCACCATCCCAGTCTTCACATGCAAGCAAAAGGCTTAAAACCACTATGCTCGAACCATATATTGATAAAGGGATAGAAGTGTCCAATTCCCCTAAATCTTCAAAAGTTCATCTAAATCAATTTCCTCCCATCTCCACCTCAAGGATAATTTCTCCCATGTCATCAGGGAAATCCATCCTCAAGGTTCCAATCAACCTAAAGCTTCTACAGAAGGAAAAACAACAGGGAGATCAAAAGAGAGCAGAGGTGAAAAGAGGAAAACCGCATCTCATAGAAAATATGGGTTTTAATGCTATTTTCTTTTGAGGACAATCTTTCTATTTGATATCATAAAATTTTGGACAACAAATACACATTTAGACATAGTTTTTGGATAACATGGATATAGTCATGTTTTATTTTTTGATATTAAAATATTTGACTATTAATATGAGGATGGGAGTTACAAGGAGGATGTTTGAATTAAATCTTTGGGGTATTATACTTCATGTTTTAATGATTTTTAAAGAATTGAAAATTGGAGTGACAAGGGGTCCCACCTATTTAGTTATTATTTAAATGGACTCTTATCTATATATATTATTATTTATTTGTCTCAACTAATTAGTTAAGATAATTAATCTTAACAAAAGAAAAGTAGTTGAACTATCATAACTTATTGAAAAAGAATAAAAGCTCAATCAATTGAAGAGACAAAGGAGAGGAGAACAAAAGGGGAACTTTTGATATAAGGTCTCCTCTATACTTGTGGGATATTTCTTTTTCTTCATTCTTATGAGTTTACTAGAAATATAAACCATCTTGATGACAATAGGGTCTTATTGAAGGTAGCTGGATTCAAAATTGAATCATATATTTCAACTACTTGTTTCTAAAGGTTATGATATTTCTTGGCAGTCTGTGTGTTCTTGTTTGTTTAGGGATTAGATTTCATAACTGATAAAGAATATTTTGCAAATTCAAGTGAAAACACTTTTATGGCAAGTTGATACATATATTTAGCTTCCGTTTCTTTTGTTGTAAGAGTCTTTTTGTGTGGTGTCCATCAGAGACTTCTAAATTTGACTTTGGTCCCACCCTTGCAGGGGTTTGTAAAGAGAATTTTGCTTTTTATCTCAGAATGAAATTAATATAAAAATCAGATTTTTGATTTCAGTTTCACATGCGTATCTTAATGATATTGTTCAGATTTTACTTTTATTCTCGACTCTTTTCCTGTACACACTTATGTATATCTCCACTTATTTTCTTTTCCACAGTTACATATAACATATAAAATTAGCCTTAGTCCCTAGTAAATATTACCTGTGGATTAAGAGATTTTTTTGAATTAAATGCTATAAACCACAGGTAACATTCCCAACTATTTTATCTTAGCCTAACAAGATATGAGAATGCTTGAGTAAGGTTCTTCATACCTTTTCCTCAACATTTATTTGGCGACCATATTGGGGAGATATTCCATATCTCTCTGGTTGATTGTATCACGATTATATTTCATTTTTTTGTTTTTTCTGATTACTCTTTGACTGATTTTCACCATGACAATACATGTTACAAGACAACCCAATATTGGAAATGATATTGATGACCAAACCAACATTACATTGACCTTATTCAACACTATCTTAGAAAATACTAGTACTCATGTTAAACTTGAACACTCTTGGGAAGTAATTGAAAGGGACATAAATATTCGTGAACGTTGGGAATCCAGGAAACAACATCCTATAAATCAATAGTAACCTTTCCTCTTACCTATTTAATATTTTTTGTTTAATGTCCTCTAATTCTTGTATTTCTTGAAGAAGAAGAGGATTGTCCCCTGAAGTTACTCCTATTTCTGAAATAGGGAGGATAAATTTTGTTTTACAAGCACAACAAAGTGCTCTTAGGCGAACCTTATT
Organism: Picea glauca; assembly: GCA_000966675.3. Lineage (NCBI taxonomy): Eukaryota > Viridiplantae > Streptophyta > Pinopsida > Pinales > Pinaceae > Picea > Picea glauca. The sequence goes on from JZKD02S2248360.1 coordinate 134,368, forward strand.
TGTTTCTTCTGGTTCATATTCATCACCCATACCTTTCACATTCAACATGACGTCCTCAGGTATTGGTAGTGGCACCAAAGGTTCCACCTCCTCGCAACCTTCCGCTTCATTTGTGATTGGTAGTATCTATAGTCATCAAATCCCTATTCAATCTACTACCAATATCGCCAAGGTCATTAATAAATATATGCTTTTCCAATTTGAGGAAGATGCTACAACCACTCTCTGGCACGCGTCTTTCCCCTTGAATCTCGCACCAGCCACCCAACCATTACTAAAATTCAAAGATCACTTACCTATGTTCTCGGGAAATGGTACCGTTACCATGAATGAACACCTAGTATCATTTTCTAGTGCTTTTCATAACATAGGGACTAATGATAACGATACTTGTATGCATTTGTTTGTTAATTCTCTTGAAGGGAAAGCTACATCAAATTTTTTTGATCTCCCAAAATCCTTTCAACTTGGGAATAATTGGTCTATTGGTTTAAGTCCACTTATGGACATCTCAAGAATCCATCTAATCAGTTAAGGGAGTACATCAATATTTCCTATAAAGATGGAAAAACCATTAAGTATTTTAAACTTCATTTCACCAAGCTATATAATCAAATTCTTGAAATAATCCATCCTCAAAATCAAGTTGCATTCATGCATTATTATAATGCTTTACCTTCTCCTTATTTTCATAGACTTGAAGAAAAGGATATTGAAAATATTGGTTCTGCCCTTAAGACTTCCTTAGAATATGAAGAGCAACTTGAAAGGATTGGTCTTCCTAAGGGAGACTTGGTTAAGCAAACAAATATGTCTTCCATTATACAACTCATGCAAGATATGAATAATAGGATGTTAGCCTACGAATGAAAAGGAATTTCCCCTTCCTCTTCCCTAGGGGATTCCTCTTCTTCCCTAGCGCCTTTTAGAAATACCAATGAAAGCACTTTTCCACCAAAGGCCATTATGAATCGCAGTTGGTGTAAATTATGTGAAGAAAGTCATGATGAGAACACCTATGAAGTAAAAAGAAATGTTAGATATAAGATCTTTGACAAAAGGCCTGATACCACAATCATTGTTTTAGATTGGGCCAAACCAGAGGATGTTATGGTAGTCAATACCAGGAATAAATCTTACACTTCCAAGAGAAAATTTGATCTTCCCCACACTTCTTCTGCCCCAAGCTCATCTTCTCAAAATGTTGATACACAAACTGTCAGAACTTCAAGTGATCAAGGAGTATCTTCTCCTCTTCCCTCTTATAAGTACAATATCCTTACCTAATTGGCTAATATCAAAGATGATGCTACCCTTTTGGACATGATTGTCGTCCCTGAACAACATAAGCATCTTAAGAATTTTATGGAAGGTAAAGCTTCCACCATATCCAATCTATTTGAAGAGTCAAAGGAAGAGGATTCAACTGTAAATACGATAGGTGTAAATAACTTTAGGAACCCTGTAAAAAACCCCCCTGTTGGAGCCAGATGTCACTCCTAGATTGCTTGTAGGAGCAGAGCCTGACACCCATCAGTTTAATGTCATGATTTGTTTAAAGGGGTGATCAGATGGAGGAAAACTCAGAACAATATCGTCTCAACTTAGAAACTAGGTCAGGCATGCATGGACGAGTGAGGTCTTGATAAACTTCAAACAATGAGTTGCAATAAAGGGTGAGTAGGGGGAAGACTTGCGTGAGAAGAGTGCGAAGGTCTATCATAAACATCAGGTTTATAACAGACTGGAGAAGAAAGCATTCGAACGCAAGATCCTTTTACATTCAAACACAGGAGACCAGAGAATACAATAATGTCACAACAAATCCTTTATCATAACACAACTGCAATAGTCCACGCGAATCATTCGATCATGAACTCTTTGGCATGAGACAAAGCATAGATGGAAAAGGAGAACTGTTTGTCATAAAACAAGAAATCTCAATCACAGAGGCATAACCAGGAAACCAGAATGGTTGTTGAAACTTTACAGTCGGGAGCTTAGCTCTACCATCGATAGATACAAATATGGCAAAAATGCCTACATATACTCACTAGCACCAACAACAAAATCGAGACGTAGCATTAAAATCTTTGCGTCTGCATGGATTCTAACAATCTGCAGCCGCAATCTTTGAATGGTCGTGCAAATTATGACAGACGTGATCGATCTTCTGACAGTTTCATCGGCGAATCGATGTGCCTTTAATTCAATGCCAGACTTTCCCATTATGGCGGAGACGATGTCTAACCACCACCAACTGCCTCAATAACTACTTCATGGGGATTGAGGACGACCTGGCCAACTCAGCACTTTGGGATATGGAAGACTCCTCATGCTGCCACCTGGAATAACTGAAAGGCTTGATGAATAGGCATGGAGGCCAGCGCGAAGAATGCGGCGCATGATAGGAGTGGTGGCGTGAGACTATGAGGGTGTGAAAGAAGTGGCAAGGTGTGAGAAGGGTGACAGAGGACGGCACGTGGCGGAAGACAACAGGCGAAAAAAGCGGGGGAAGGCAAGAGATGATGGACTTGCTCTTTGGCGAGAGGCTGACGTGGAAAAGAGCGGGACACATGGGAAGCGACAAGTGGATGATGAGAAGGAAGGTAGACCACGCAGACCGAAGAGGGGAGGCAGATAGGTGACACACGGTAGCAGGAGAAAGGTGGTTCTGGAAGATGACAAGACGAGAGAAGGGCCCACACAGGCTAAACACAGAGCAGCTGAGAAGGACGGGATTGTCCAAGCGCTGTTGATTTAGGCACTCAAATCTTGGCCTTTGGAAAGCTGCGTGCCCAATTCTGGACCCCCCCCTCCTCTTAAAGGTAGAAAGGCAGGGGGGGGTCCGGAATTGCCTTTATCGCCATTGATCCGGGTGCTACAATCAAGGTCGTTGAAGAGGTGCGCCTCCGATTCTGGGACCCCCCCCTCCGCTTAAAGGTAAAACGGCGGGGGGGGGTCTCGAATCCCATACGCGTCGTTGATCTGGGCGCGTGAATCGCTTCCGCTCGGACTTGCTTGTCACTTACCACAGGCGCATTAGCATTCAAAACTTAGGACAAGTGGGTTTTTAACCCATTCTTTTGCATTCTAAGCCCCGTACAAGAAAAATCGCTAACATTTGGCTCCATAGGGGATATTTTCGTCCCTGTGACGCTCTAAGAACTCTTTTGCAGATTCAATGCCTTTTCTATTGGGCTATGGAGTCATTTATTAGTCTGAAAAACAAAAACAGAAACAATATTTACAAAACAAAACAAAAAGAGCCGACTGTGGCTTCACAGAAAACATTTTTTTAGGAAATGCCCATTAACTAGGCTGCTACAAACTTCTTTGCCTTCCAGATCCTGCAACCTGTAAGTGTTATTTGCAAATACTTCAAGGATCTTGAAAGGCCCGAACCAGAGGGCATCAAATTTACTATGTTTTCCCTTTTCCTGCCTGGGTGCATCCGATTTGAGCACCAGATCACCTTGCTCGAATTCTTTCTTTTTGTTCTTCCTGTCAAAACCCTGCTTGATCTTTTGCTGATGATTGTGGGCCCTATTCATGACCTGTTCTCTGATCTGCTGCACTTCCACCATCTAATGAATCCTTCTAATCACATGGTTAGGTTCTCCTTCAAAGCCCTAGAGGAGATTTGCCACAGGTAAGGTGAGCTGAGTAGGGAAAACAACCTCTATTCCGTAAACAAGTTGGAAAGGAGAGATGCCCAGGGATTTCTTCGTTGCTACCCGATCAGCCCAAAGAGAAAATTTGAGCTTTGAGTCCCAGGCCCTTTTATTGTCTTCCAGTAGCTTCTTGATAAGCTTGATCAGAATTTTATTGGAGGACTATGCCAGTCCGTTTCCTTGAGGATAGTAGGGAGTAGAGTGAATCAGTGAAATATCAAACTGTTCACAAAACTTGACCAGAGGCTCAGACCGAAAGGGAGAGGCATTATCAGTGACAATTCTGCTGGGGCAACCAAATCTGGCTATGATATCTTCCAGGAAGCTGATAATCACTTTGTGAGAAGTGCTTCTGGTAGGGACAACTTCTATCCACTTGGTGAAGTAGTCGGTCGCAGTCAGAATCCACCTGTGCTGGCCACTTGAGGGAGGATGAATTTCTCCGATGAAATCCAATCCCCACTGCTGAAAGGGTGCTGAAACTACCACAGGTTTTAATGGCAGAGATTTGAGCTGCTGCTTTCCTGAGAATTTATGGCATTTAATGCAAGCTCTGATTTCCTTGCAGACATCAGGAAATAAGGTGGGCCAATAATACCCAGCTCGAAGGATCTTGTGAGTTGTGGTATTCCAAAAATGATGACCTCCACAGAGACCGCTATGAAATTCGAACATAACCTTCTCGGCCTACTGCAGGTTCAGACACCTTAGTAATACCCCTAGAGGGTCTTTCCAATACAAAGCTTGGTCAATGAGGCAATATCTGACCGCTTTGAGCTTTAAATCTCTTGCCTTACTTTTTTCCATCCCATCAGGGGGCCTCAATTCTTGTAGAAAGTACAAGATATCCTTGTACTAGGTACATGCTGGTGGTGGTAAGGCATTCTGGAACTGCGCGTTGGATGACTCAGCTCGCTCGTTGATGAAATTGATTCCCAAGGCCTTGCAATTTGATTCATCCAGCAACTTGGCCAAACCTTGCCCCTTTATCAGCTTGGTGGGCTTAATTTCCAGATCGAACTCTAGGATCTTGGCAATCCATTTACCTCTCCTTCCGTCTATGTCAGGMTGTATAAGAATGTCYTTCACAGAAGCTGAAGGGACATATGCARTGATCTTTGAATGCAGGACATAGACTTTGAAAGCTTTGAGATCTTTCACCAAGGCATAAGCCTGCTTCTCCATGATCTCGTACTGGAKTTCTGCATCCCTCAGCACTTTGCTAAATAAATCAACAGGYTGTTCTCKCCCTTGATCATTTTTCTGCAACAAAAYTGTCGCTATTGTATCACAGGAAGCAAAAGAAAATATCAGAAAATCTTTGGAGTAATYGGGACTGATTAGCACAGGTGCCTCAGTCAACTCTTTCTTTATTTGGGCAAAAKATTCCCTGGGTTCAGCAGTCCCTTTTACTTCATTTCCCTTTCTGAGCATGGYTGTGATGTGTTTCACCAACTCAACAAAATTTGAGACGAACMTCCTCAGAAAATTTATCCTCCCMAAGAAGGCCTAAACTTCCTTCTTAGATCTGGGAAGTGACAGGGTCTGAAGTGCTTCTACCCTRTCAAGATCAATTCTCACCCCCTCTACTGACACTATATGGCCTAAMAGCTTCCCTTCTTGCATAGAAAACAATGATTTCTTGGGATTYAGGGAAAGGCCAAACCTGCGACACTTCRAAAAAACTCTCCTTAGATGGCAGCGGTGCTCTTTATCAGTCTTGGAAAACACTGTTATGTCATCTAGGTAAATCACCACAAACTTATCTTTTTYCCYGATGAAGGCTATGTCCATGGMTCGCTGAAATGTTGCTCCTRCATTCATCAATTCGAAAGGCATTTTGGCATACATGAATGTGCCCTAAGGAGWGGTGAAGGCTGTCTTTTCTYTGTCCTCGGGCATGACTGATATTTGATTATAACCAAAAAAGCCATCAATCATAGATATTCTAGATGCACCAGTGACCTTCTACAATATATGTTCCATGTTGGGYAGGGRATAATTGTCCTTCCTTGAATTTCTGTTCAGGTTCCTGAAATCGACACAAAGTCTRATTTCTCCACTCTTCTTTCTCACTGGGACCAAATTGGCAACCCAGTYGGAGTATCTCAAAGGGATAATGATTTGGGCATCTAGCAGTGTCTTCACCTCCCTCTGCATGACAGGTAGCAACATGGGATTTATCTGTCTTAGCTTYTGCTTGAACGWCCTAGCCTCTTCTTTTAGTGGGATCTTGTGCTCAATGACTGATGTGTCATATGTCTTGAGGTCTTCGTAGGTCCATGCGAACACATCARYAAACTCCTTCAACAACTCAGTATATTCAGCCCTCTACTCCTTGGTCAGACTCCTTGACAACTTGACAAACTTGGGGTCCTCTGGTGTGCCTATGTTKCACTTAGTTGTGTCAGCATCATCRCYYGAAACTCTACCCTTTACTRCCACATCATTCCCATCAAACAACCTTTCTAATGGGATTAGTCCTTTCGGTATGTGGTTGCTTGGTAGCTGTATAATCTGGTGGCCAACAATTTTATTCAACAACTCTCCAGGGTGATGGTCAGGTTCTCCTTTAATGTCAGGATCCTCATCTATGTGCAATGCAGAAAAGTCATCCACAGATTGAAGAAACTTTTCGATCTCTTGATCATCCTCAAATACCTTCCAGTTCTTGACATTGTATGGTACAAAGGGTCTGTATTTTATTTCAACATAGAATCTGACAGTGGGCAGTGCAAGAACCTCGAGCAAACTAGCTGTGAAAGCTAAAAAATCGGTTGGAGCATTTTCTTCCCTTGGAATGAAAGAGATGTTGAAAGCTAAGAAGGAATTATCAACTAGGTCCCATACCTCGTTCCTGTAATTCCTGAGTCGAGGAAGCTTGGCCTGATAGACATTTTTGACCTGCTGGACAATCAATTCTGCATCTCCGAACATAGACATCTCCTTAATTTTCATTTCCTTTTCAGCTCTTAATCCCAGAACCAGAGCTTCATACTTTGCCATGTTGTTGGTGACTTCAAATTCCATCTTGTATGACAGAGATATGGTCTCTTGAGAAGGGGATATGAATACCACCTCGGCACCTGCACCTATACTAGAAGAAGCTCCATCAAAGAACATCTTCCAAACAGAGGTGGTTGGAGGAGGCATCTCTTGATTAAGAATGGGCCATTTTCTGATTTGTAAGGGGGCCTCAGGGATCTCAGCGACCTGTAACAAGCTATACCCTAAGTCAGTGTCAAGTGCAAAGATGGGGTGATTAGTGGGGTTTTCTTCATCACTGACAATGTAGGCTAGTTGGGCTTCTCTGTACAATCTCCTATGTTCCCCTCCAAAGACTGGAATGGTGGCATATGTGAGATCCATCTGTAGGGTCCCTCCAAGTCTCTTAATCCAAGACCTTGACAACAACATGCCAAACTTGGGGGCAACATCAACTACCACAATATCCATGACCATACTCTTCATGGGCAGCTGAAACAAAGAAACTACCAGGTCCTTGATGACTCCCAAACATTGCACCCTCCTGGAGTCGAAAGAATAGAGGTCATGATAAGCTCGGTTGAATTCCAGTCCTAATTCTTCCATGACGGTTTTGGGCATGAGGTTGTGAGAGGCCCCTGAATCCATCAAACAGTTGTGCAGTACTTTATCATGTATGTTCAGGGAGGTGTAGAAGGGAGGGGATGAATCATCTCTGTCTTCCACCATGGGGCCTAGGAAAACTGTTGGCTTTTCATCTTGGAGGTTTATAAATTCTGTGGAAGGGAATGAGGCTTCAGATTTCAAAAGGTCAGAGAAGCTCTTTTTGAATTCACCATGTTTGATTAGCTCGGTGAGGGGCACAGGGATTCTAATCTTTTGAATCTCATGCTCAAAATTAAAAGAAGATGTGAGCTTTGGAATTTCTCTTACTTCAGGGACATGAGTGTGGACAATGGGAGAGAGGGGTTGGGCCTTCTTACCTCTGTGACTGTCTGCTACCTCATTTGCAGGCTTCTCTATTGTAGTGGACTGCTCAGGAATATCAGGTGTTGTTTCCTTTCTATCGAACCTCAGGTTATACCTGCCTCGGCCGTCGCTAGATTTATCTCCCTTGCTCAATTCATTTAGCTGATTGTTCATGAGAGACTCCTCGTATGCTGCTTGGGTCAGATGAGGGAAAGGGGGAGTGACTTCTAAATAGTGGATTTTAGGCTCAGGCTCATCTATTTCCCCTTCTTCTTCTTCGGCCTCAAAATTGTTCTGGAAGGGAGCCTGAATTCTTTGGTCGTCCCTGTCTCTTTCCTTCTCTCTATGCATTGTTGGAGGAGCAAACTATTTGGCCTTTTGAAACCTACTATGTTCTTGGTTCTCTGAGGGCCCTTGTTCATTTGTTTCCTTTCTACTTTCAATCTCTCCATCTCTTCTTTCAGAAAGTTCATCACCCATGTCAGCTCATTTACTTGAGGGTGGGGCAGTGATGGGCCGAAAGTTGAGGCTTTCTGATTTTCCCTTTCTTTTGTCTGCGTCGGCCCTGTTTCTCAGTCTGTCAGCTGCTAATATGTTGGATTCCACTTCTATAGTTGCATCTTGCATTTGAGCTAAGGAGGTGGCTCTTCTTTCTCTTAACAAAAGACAGAAATCAGGGTCAAATGCACCAGCGTAGAAAATTTGGGTAGAGGCCTCTGAGGGCTTTATCTCTGCAGGAATCTTGTTATACATTTTATTGAATCTTTTGGAGAAGTCAGAGACAGAATCTCCTTCCATCTTCTTCAGAGACCCAAACTTTGTCATGTAATATATGTAATCTTTCCCATCTCCCCACTGTCTCAGGAAAACATTGTCCAGGGCTTCAATTCCAGCAATAGATCCAGGGGCCAGTCCCATGAACCATTTTCTAACCTCACCATCCAAGCTCTGGACAAATACTCTCATCTAGACATCTTCATTTTCAATGTTCAGATTGTCTGCATAACTTTAGAAAGCAGCCAGGTGCTCTTCTGCAGTTATGTCCCCTTCCCCAGTGAACTTGGGAATGTATTTCAAGTAATCTCCAGTAGGGAGAGGGTTCATAGGATGGGGTAGAATTAAAGGAGCATATCTAGCCGTGACTATGGCATCCATTCTATTCAGAGGGATATTAGCACCAGCCATATGAATATTAGGTGGAGGAGAACTTGGAGGAGAGAGAGTGTGAACGTGAGATGTCGGAAAAGAGGCTCTCAAAGGAGACGACGGGAAAAACAGAGAGAGGTCTAAGGGACATGAATGTGCAGATGTTTATCTCTGTGCAGTAGTAGCAATAAAAGGAGGGGTGGTGAAACCTTCTGAGACCCGAGGTCTGTGTTGAGGCGCAACTTCCAAAGAAGGGGGAGTGAAAAGAATCTCTCTTTCTAGTACCAGACCAGGAGGAGAAAACTCAGCAGGAACACTCCCGAAATTCAGAAAATGGGAAACATCAGAGGGAGGGCGGCTAGGAAGCTGAGAATAAGAAGATGGAGTTTTTACGGAAGGAGGTGGGGAAATACCTGATTCGGAGGTGAATCTTTCTCCTTGAGGGGCTTTTCCTTTTCTGAGAATCACCTCCGGATTTTCTTCAGTTGTAGCTAGAGGCAGTTGTGGATGGGACCGCGTGTGTCTGTCGCTGGAAGCCACAACTAATCCAACGGGTTCGACGCTATGGAGTCGTCACAGTGGAGTCGCCAGGTGCACAGTAGAAATATTCAAGTTTTGATTTCTAATGCACCTTCAGAATCAACTTAATCTTTGTCGTTCAATCTCGGGGAAAAAATTCAACTTCGTCCCCGACAGCGGTGCCAGAAATGTTGGAGCCAAATGTCACTCCTGGATTGCTTGCAGGAGCAGAGCCTGACACCCATTAGTTTAATGTCACGATTTGTTTAAAGGGGTGATCAGATGGAGGAAAACTCAGAACAATATCGTCTCAACTCAGAAACTAGGCCAGGCATGCATGGACGAGTGAGGTCTTGATAAAATTCAAACAATGAGTTGCAATAAAGGGTGAGTAGGGGGAAGACTTGCGTGAGAAGAGTGTGAAGGTCTATCATAAACATCAGGTTTATAACAGACTGGAGGAGAAAGAATTCGAACACAAGATCCTTTTACATTCAAACACAGGAGACCAGAGAATACAATAATGTCACAACAAATCCTTTATCATAACACAACTGCAACAGTCCACGTGAATAATTCGATCATGAACTCTCTGGCATGAGACGAAGCATAGATGGAAAAGGAGAACTGTTTGTCATAAAACAAGAAATCTCAATCACAGAGGCATAACCAGGAAACCAGAACGGTTGTTGAAACTTTACAGTCGGGAGCTCAGCTCTACCATCGATAGATACAAAAATGGTGAAAACGCCTACATATACTCACTAGCACCAGCAACAAAATCGAGACGTAGCATTAAAATCTTTGCGTCTGCATGGCTTCTGAAAATCTGCAGCCGCAATCTTTGAATGGTCGTGAAACTTATGACAGACGCGATCGACCTTCTGACAGTTTCATCGGTGAATCGACGTGCCTTTAATTCATTGCCATACTTTCCCATTATGGTGGAGACGATGTCTAACCACCACCAACTGCCTCAATAACTGCTTCATGGGGATTGAGGATGACCTGGCCAACTCANAGGATTCACTACTTAGGGCATGTCATCTCTGACGAAGGTATCGCCATGGATCCAGCCAAGGTTGAGGCTATTATGGAATGGCTTGCGCCGACGAATGTCACAGAAGTGCGTAGATTTATGGGTTTAGCAGGATACTATCGATGGTTTGTCGAGGGATTTTCGAAGATAGCAAATCCGATCATGGAATTGCAGAAGAAAAACAAGAAGTTTGATTGGATCGAGAAATGCGCGGAAGCATTTCGAAGGATTAAGGATTTGTTGACAACAACGCTGATACTAAAGGTCACTGACATGGACGCGGACTTCTTGGTATGCACTGATGCATCCAAGGAAGGTTTAAGTCGAGTCTTGATGCAAGACGGAAGAGTGATTGCTTACATTTCAAGGAAACTGAGAAGGCATGAGGAGAACTACGCGACGCATGATTTGGAGTTATTAGCCATCATATATGCCTTGAAGGTTTGCTGACACTACCTTGTTGGATGAAAATTTGAATTAAGGACTGATCATTCTGGACTACAACACATTTTCACGCAAAGCAACCTGAACGCGCGACAACGGCGTTGGTCGAAATTGCTTAGAGAGTACAACTTCGAGATTACTTACATAAAGGGGACAGTGAACAGAGTAGTTGATGCTTTCAGTCGGAGACCATGCATCTTTTTGGTGTTTCCTCTTCAGATGAACCTATGTGAGAATATTCTCACTTTACAGCGTGACGATGACTGGTACAAAGAAGTCGATGATTTTATCGGACAAAACACAATGATGGTACCACGATATGAGGGATTTTCTTTTGATAGCGATGGGTTATTGAGGTTTAGAGGTCGGATTTACATAACGCCAAATGACGAGTTGAGGATGTTGATCCTGAGCGAGGCTCATAGAGAAGTTTACATGGCTCACCCTGGAGTCACGAAGATGAGGGCAGACCTTAAACCCTTATTCTTCTGGAAGGGAATGAAGGCTGACATAGTAAACTTTGTGGCTAGATGTCTAGAGTGTTAGCAGGTTAAGGATGACCATAGACACCAGGCAGGATTACTTCAACCACATACCATTCCGGAATCGAAATGGGAAGTCATTTCGATGGATTTTATTGTTGGATTTCCACTGACGGCAAGGAGACACAACTCGATTTTTGTAGTAGTAGACACTTTGACGAAGAGTGC
>JZKD02S2248360.1:152870-183343 GCA_000966675.3 Picea glauca
CAGGCTAGGCGCACTACGCCATTTTGGATGGAGGATACCTTGTATCCTCGCGTCCCCTTTTCAACATCTTCGTATGTATCCTTGATCTTTTGTGTTAGTGCGTGATCTATGGATTTTCCTGGATAACACTCTTGCGGGTCAGGTCGTTGCATACTTAATCCTGTGATCCTATGGATCAACATCAAATCGACTATGATACAATGGTCTAGCCATAAGTATTCACCATGGTATCATGAAAGAAATATCTTGACACATGTGTTGACTTCCTGGTGCCTTCCAAAGTCTGGGATTTTCATTACGTTTAACAGGGTGGACTGCGCAAGGTTCATCGTCCACAGTTGGGGGATTATCTTTGAGTTCTTCCCCTTCGTCTTGGTCAGGTATTTATACGGTGTGAGCATACTATAGTTCTTGCGATCTCTGAGGTTGAAGTCACTGAACTTCAATGCTGCGATCTTGTCCTGCTGCGCTCAAACTGCGTGTAACCCCTTCGGGAGATACACAGTAACCATGGAGTACTCAAAATATCTTGGCACACTATCGTGACTCACCACATCAGCCAGATGCAGGATGTAGTTAGGAAATATGGTCAGGATCAACTTCACAAGCAGTCGACAAAGAGGCTTGTACTCCTCTCGTCGATGATGTTTGTACACCCACAGACATCACTCTTTCAGACATGACTCTCTCAGTCATGAGGTCGATGAGTACTTCCTTCACAGATTCTTAGAGTGCACTAAGTTCTTCGGACATACACGCTCGTGGTTGGATATCTCGGGTCTGAAGAGTAACTGATCAATGTAATGGGATAGATGGAAATAGTGCGATGATCACTGTGAGGAATCAACTATTATGCGGGCTTAGATAGTCATGGTTGGAAAAAGTGTTCTCGTTGTGTGGCACGACATGATAAATAGATAACTTGGCAACAGATCCCTTGCAATGGTTGAGAAGCCTTCATTAATTTAGTTATGTCTATTATGGTGTGGTCCCAATGGTATGGTGGTGAACTTTCTGACCATAAATGCCTTTCTACTCGTTCGGGCCGTTGGTCGAACGGTTATACTGTTTCCAACAGCTGTATTGCTTCGCCATGGCAAAGTGCCATGTGACGCAGTTTTGATATTCCGGTGAAGTTCCAATTTTGCAGATTTTCCTTCTGCGAAGGTCCCTCGGGAGCCTTCTGTAACTTTTCAATTTTAACTCTCTTCTTACTTAGTTTTCTATCCTTCTTTCCAGTGAGCTTCGTCTCAAAATTCTTTTTTCCATTCTGATTTTTATCTTCTTTCGGCATAGTAACTTCGCGTTGGTAAGATTATTTCCTAGAAATCAGGGGTAATACTTCATCTGTATCTGGAATAGGTACTTCAGTATTCTGTATGTATTCTGGTGCTCTTCCTACTTCGACATCCAAGTCTCTGGTTTTAAATAGTTTTGCTCAGTTCTCATGTTCTTCAATAAAGTGTGCGATTCTCCTAGTCATGAAATCTTTCAACTCTTGCTTCTTTCCTTCTGGATTGATCTCCTTCAATCCAATGTTTTCCTAGTAACATAGCAAATGGAGCGTTGTTCTCAATAAATTTAAAAACTTCAAATTATTCCTCTATCGAAGTTCCATGAGCACTCATAGATATCTGGGTAAGTCTTCCAAATAGGGTTATCATCTTTCCTCTGAATAATCTTATTCCTCCTAATGAAGGAATCATAGCAGGCTCCCCTAAAAGTTCCCAAGTTCTTTCTGTCATGATATTCAAATGTGTTTCCTCATCCAGAACATAGTCAATGTCAAAGTCTCCTATTCTTGCTTCAATGCACTCTTTTTCTTTGAAGATCTTTGATAAGATGATATGTCGGTGGTCATCCAGGGTTTCTTTCATCTATAGAAAATCTTTTTCTGATTCTTTCTGGGGTTCTGGCATAATCTCAGTTTTTGGATTTGCCTTAGGGTTTTCTTGGTTCATATTCATTCTTTCAACCTTAGCAATCATTTTAGGGAAATCTAAAACTTCATGGTCCATAGCTTTGCAACAGAGGCAACTAAGTCTTTTACTAATGAATTCCTTAGCCAGATGTCCTAGTTTTCTGCAACTATAACAAAGGGTTAATCCTCTCTTTCTCTTAAATGATTCCCAACCTCTCCTGTACTGCACACTAGGATCATGGTAGCTAACCTGTAAAAAATTATTTCTAGGATCCTGCATCCATTTGTTAGTCCAAACATTCTCTCTATGCATAGGTATAACATATCTTTCACTATTCTCATCAGATCTACTCATATCAAATCTTCTTTCTTCTATCAGTGCCCTAGTTTTCAAGATAGGACAAATCTTATCAAACATACCTAGATCCATACTTTAGAAACAAAAATTTCCACTAGTCTTATCTTCAGCAAAGCACAAAGCTTCCAGATCTAAAACTTTTCACTATTCTTACCTCTATCATAGCACAACGCATTTAGATCTTACCTCTATCAGAGCACAAAGCATTCAGATCTTACCTCTATTAGAGCACAAAGCATTCAAATCTTATCTCTTTTCTTCATATCAGACTTATTTTCTTAGCACAAAGCTTCATAGATCGAGTAGAATACTACACGCTAGAGTGACAGTTCTACGCACAGAGATTTCACAATTTCAGGTCAGACCTTCGCACAAAGCTTGAGTTCCCAACAATCACAGTTTCAGGTCCCAACAATGAAACCATTTGTTGGCACAAGGGTAGACCTAGGGTTCAACGCTACAACAATGCACCAACAAAACCCTAACTACTAGCCCTTTTGGAAACACCTTGGAAGAAGATTAAGTCTCACCCGAGGTAGAGGAAGGAGTGGTTGCAGGACTCAGATGTCTGCAACCTTAGCAGGGACACAAATCTATGATTCTAACACTTAACATATCACTCAACAATTAACATTCATCAATATCCAGTCTTAGTTATAGCACAGTTAAACCCTAATTACAAAGTATCACAATATTCATTCAGATGTAAGGTATTTAAGCACTAAGCATGTGTACATAATTCAGATCTATCATCCATCCATATTATTAAGAACTAAGCATCAACATATCTATATATCATTCATATATATTAAATCACTTAGTAAGTAAACACATCAATACATCGCACAAAGCATAGCAACACAACATGTACATGGTTCACCCCCACCCTAGGGCTACATCCACCGACTCTTCTCTTCTTTATTATCTTTGGTCAAGCTTCTTACATGCACATAGCATCCAATTTCTACTCCATAGAGGACATGAGATCTATGCGCACTCTACCAGATCTTCCTTCTTCTAGCTAGGGTATAGCACAAAGCCTTCACACAGTCTCTTACAGTTACTTGCACTAGCCTTGCAAGCCTCACACAGTATTCACAAATCACTTACAGCTCTTGATCACATAGATCCAACTCTAGCACTTAGCACACCGGCCTCTTGGTATTTCCATCTCTTGTCTCCCTCTTACATTGCATAGATACTTATTTATACATAAAAAAATAGGCCTAAACATGGGTAAACCCATGGGCCGACATCCCATAGCCATTACATAATCCTGAATCCCAAAAAGGGACCTAAAAGGGGATGAGATCCCATGATCTCTACTTCATCTTGCGCTCCACCTTTGACAGCCTGTCGAAGTACCAAAATAGGTCAAACATGAACAAGAATACTCAAAACTTGGTTAAGGGCCAACACACTCCAAGACGAAACACATTCAAACCAAGTATCACTTTCTACGAGAACAGGTTGCAGAGAAGAAAATCATAGTTGAATATGTGGGAACAAAAGAAAAAGTGGCATATAACTTTATGGAACCACTTCCAAGGGAAGCCTTTGAGTATCTTAGCCCGAGACTCAGAAAAATTTCTACTCCAAAATGAATGATTTTGAATGCTTATCTTATATGCCTTAGATTTACAAGAGGAAACACCATAAAGAAGACAGTTCAGGTTGGGGGAGTAGTTTCAGGAAGAGTTCAGTTATGGGGAGAAACCCCAAGGATAGTTCAGTTAGGGGGAGTAGCCCCACATGGGAAGTTACATGTTCCATTGATGTCAAAGGGGGAGAGATTTATCAGATATGGGATAGAGAGTTAGATGCTTGGAGAGAGAGCACATAGGCATGGTTCTAGGGGGAGCGATGGTCACAGGGGGAGCATGAGCGATATGAATTTAGTATTGCATCAGAGTGTTTCCATCAATGCCAAAGGGGGATATTGTTGATTAATTATTTTGGTTGTCATTATTTTCAACCCTTTAAGAAATTATTGTAGTAATTTTGGGTAGCCCCAATAGTATGATTAAGGGAATTCAGATTGATTGAAGTATAATGGTATGAAGTTTAATATATTTGTAGGTAAGACTATTCTAGATGGATAGTACATGTCATGCCATTTCTGGTTATATGGAGAATATCACATAACTCCTAACGGTTAGAGAGTTATGGTCTGGTGAAGTGGAGAACCCTCATGAGTTATCTAGAAGGTCAAAGAAGTCAAATTAATTCTATAAGCTCCTAGAAGAAGTTGACTAGTCAAGTGGGTGAAACTAGGATTTAGTCATGGGTTAAGTTGTTGCAATAAGAAAATAATTAAAAATAATTTAGTTGCAACTAGAAGTGGATAATTTACTATTTGTAGCAAAGTGAGTTAGAAGTGGGTTAAACCTAAAAGAAGGAAAGTGGGTTAAGTTGGTTAGAAGGTAACCCCTTGAGGAAGCTACATGGAAGTATAAATAAGAGAGAAAGTCTCTCCCATTAGTACCTATTGAATATATATTTTGTGAAAGGTTATTTAGGCATGTATTATTGATAGAGAAAAGTGTGGCAGAAAAAGTGCGGCAAAAAAAGTGCGACAGAAAAAGTGTGGTAGAAAAAGTGCGGTAGGAAAAGTGTGGCAGAAAAAGTGCGATAGAAAAATCACGGTAGGAAAAGTGCGTTAGAAAAACCACAGCAAAAAAAGTGTGGCAGAAAAATCGTAGCATAAAAACCGCGGTAGAAAAAGTGCAGTAGAAAAATCACGGCAACAAAACCATAGCAGTAGAACACTACAAGAAGAAAAAATGTATGGTTTTCATATGTGTAGTGTTGAATTTATGAATCTGGTTGAGGGTTTTCCTTGTAACTACGTTGGATTCCCTCTTGGAAGTTTCGGGCTTGTTGTAGACTTGATCTAAGGCAGATCTACTGAAGTTTAGTATTGGTTCATGTTTGAGGGATTTTGGTTGAGGTATGTTGCTGAAATTATTGGTACAGATAGAGGTTGTATAACAATGAGGTTCTAGCACATGGTTTGAGGTACATACTTGTGGTATAGTGTTTGAGGTATATGTGATTAGATTAGATTGGTTGATGAGTATAAAGTGACAGGTTTCTTAGTGACAGATTTGACATAACAGGTTGTGAAAGTGACATATTCAGTTTCTACATTTGGCACTTATATTTTAGGGTGATTGGACAAGGAAAGGATAGGTGGTTGTAGTCACCTTCCGGTTGTAGCCAAAGAACATAAGGTGTTGTAGCCTCCTTCTGGTTGTAGCTAGAGAATTAGGGAGTTGGAGCTTCCCTCAAGTTGTAGCCTGGAAATAGGGGGTCAGAGCCTCCTTCCAGTTGCAGCTGGAAAACAAAGGAAGTTGGCGCTTCCAATGAATGTAATTCTTAAAGAAAAATAAGAAAAAACATTTTCATGGTTTTCTCCTACATTGAGTTTCCACGTAAAAAATATTGGTGTACCGTGAATGTGTATGATTGTCCATTTGTTCATAGTTTATTTACCCTACACTTATTGGATGATAATGATATATTGATCATAAAGATAAATAACACTTGCATACTATGGTTAAAATGATTAAATATATTTATTATTGATTCACCTCCCCCATCTCAGTAGTCCAACAAGCTCTACTCCAGATAAAATTGTTATGTTGGCTCTTGTAGTTTGCATGTGGAATGTGTTTGTTTTATGAAGATTTTAATGGATTTACTGTGGGAATTTTGGTCATATAAATCACATATTGAATTGGGTTTCTTCTTGTTGGCATTAAATTGTTTCAAACTGGCAGTAGCCTTCGACATCTTGTTCTGTTTGAATTGTGTGGTTGTATGGGCCTGGAGTGAAGGTGATATTATTATATGGTTGTTGATAAGTATATGTGGGTGAAGGTGTTCATTTTTTCTCATTTCCTATATTTATTTTCGAGGGTTTCCTCTGTAAAAAGAAATATGCAGTCAGGTCTTGTGAATATTGTGTAGTACCCTCACCTTGGAGGATGTGCAGTCTTATTTCTTTTACCACAAATTGGATGGTATGGATGTTGTGTTCTTTATCCCGCTATCTGTTGAAGGAAAGAAAGTGAATTTTGTTTTTCTCACAGCCCATGTTTCAAACCCTACGCCTATATGCTTGCTCCATGCCTCTTCTCCTCTTATTATACACAGGTGAATGAATAAAATAAAATCCATTTTTTGATTTTTTTTGAATTGTTGGACACACAGTCGGTTTCATGATTATTATGTTGTATCCTTACTACACATCGACACTTTCTAAGTCTCACATTCATTTCATGTTTTCCTTTCCACTGTTTTAAAAAGGTGACAAAACTCTGTGTATTTTATTACAGTCACTTTGGGAATTAGTTATTTGGATTTGCTTGCAGCCATGCCTTGAGGCTCGTGTCTATTTTCCGGTCCTAAACCTTGTTTTCCTGTCCGAAAATGTAGACACACAAACATTATAGACCTATTTTCAAAGTCTTATCCAAATATTCAACCCGATAGTTGAAAACATTGAGGTCTCCCAAAAATTTATGGTTGGTTTGTTTTTGGGTCTACGAGGTGGTTTGAATGATTTTTTAGTTTAAAAGAATTGTTATGGAAGCAATGCCCACCAGAGTCGCCGAGGGTTTTCAATCTTGGTTTGTTTGCAACTATTATTGAAAGTTGTGATGTGAATATGATGTAATAGAGAGAGGATAGCTCTATGTTTCTCTTCCTCTCATGATGTTCGAGACACTCTGTATAATTATGAAAACTAAATTGTTTATAAATAATCTCCTACAGAAAATTATGATAGTTTAAAGGGAGAAATGAAATTCATTTCTTTTATATAATCATATTATTTCCACTTGAGTTTTATATTGCACAATTTAAAAGGACTATTGTAGATCCTATGTGTGAATTTTTAATGGAGTGCTATCACACAAACAAATTTGGTGAAAGTTTTGGATGGAAGATAGTGGATATTTAAATGATTTTATAAATATTCGCAATATTTATTTTAAATGTTATTTCTTGTAACAGAACAATAATCATTTTTTCCCGTTTATTATTTCATTTTTCATTCATTATACACCCGCCACCTTCCCAATAACATTTATCCACCCCCTGTTCTGTTATCTTGAATATCATTTTTAAAGAATTTTTTTTCAAAAGGGTTGGATAATAATTCTGGATTGGAAATTGTGACATGCAGATATTGTTTTGGAAAAAAAGGACTCTGCGTTGCTTGAAAATTATTAATTGTTTATTCCCATACTTGCTACCATTTTTCGTTCATTATGAACCCCCTCATATTCTGAATAACCCTATCATTCCCTGTTCAATGGAAGTTAATTACTAAATTGGATTTGGTGAAATTGTGTTAATGGATGGATTGCATGTGCTTATGTTTGTGAATGATAGAGCCAACATCTTGATTTTATTTAGGTAGAGTATTAGTGAATGGATTGTTAAAAGTTTTCATATTCTGATTGAAATATTTCTTCAGCATGAGTTTCTTTAGCATGGGAAGAAATGACAGAGGTGTAAACAAAGGTAGAGGAAACAATTGGCAAAGAGGCCATAGAAGGCCATAATTCTCAATACATTTAAATTTTGATCCAAAAGAACTAAATCAACTTTTCCAAGATGGGTTTTTCAATCTAGTTGGCCAAATAATTCTACAACCTAGGCTTGAAAGACCTCCTTTCAGCCACACCAAAATTTCTCTGGTATCCGTGTTCCCACTCATGTTTATATGCAACCAAAACCACCTACCAATGATCGATGGAAAGAGATCATTCACCAACCTGTTGCATATCATAGTGGGTGGCCTATATTATATTTGGCATTTCTCCCTCCTCCACCGCCATTTAATCCAAATGCCCAAGATGATCACACTGCTTCACCGACCCAATCTTCACATGCAAGAAAAAGGATTAAAACCACTATGCCCGAACCAGAGATTGATAAAGGGAAAGAAGTGGCCAATTCCCCTAACTCTTACAAAAATTCGTCTGAATCGATGTCCTACCATATCCACCTCAAGGATAATTTCTCCCATGTCATCAACAAAATCCATCCTCAAAGTTCCAATCAACCTGTTAGCACTGAAAGTCACACTTTGAATGCTAAAGTGTAAGCTCAACACCCATCAAAATGTAAAAGATAATTTTTGTTTTGAATAGGTGGATCAACAAGATGGATAAAGAAAGAGAGAGGGTTGCAAAATGTAGATCAGTAGGCTACACCAATGGGCAATGGAGTCACAAACATCCTACTCATCGAAGGCACAAAAGCTGCTCAACAGAAAACAAGATTATATGTGGATAAGTGGAAGAATGAAGAAGGAAAACATAAGGTAGAATGTTCACTAAACAAAGATCCTCTCAATTTAATGAATCAACAAATACTTGAATATAAACAATGACTGGTGGGCAAAATACAACAGATCCTCTGCTGCTTAGGGATCCATAAATCATTGACAACCTTTGATTCTCAAATCTGAAATATATTCAAATAAGAGGAAACATAAATAGAAGAGTTACAATCTGAAATCATAGCTCGTATGAGTCTCTAATAGCAGTAATGTTTACAATCATAAAATTCCCACAGGCTTACAAATGAACACACACAAGAAAACTGCCTGCTACATCTCTCTCTAGCCTCTCTTAGCTCATGAATCCCCTCTCCAAGAGATATTTCCTTCATTAAATAGAAAATAGAATCCTCATAACCTTAGGAGGTCGAATCCCATCTCCTCCATTGGATTCTAAACCTTGGATATAGGTGGCGACAATCAAAGAGACAAAAATCCAACAAACTGTTAATTTTCAGGAATTTGTTGGAAGTCATTAATAAAATGTCTCCACCTCATTGCATGAGGCTTTTGTTGGAGATAAATATTAGGTGTAGGTGTCCCTTGACATCTAACTGATCCTTTAGAATCCATTATAATCCTCATTGACAGGTGGCAACCTCCCATCAAGGCAAATATCAAAACCCGTGACCGCTACAGGAAATTAGGTAGTGCCACTGTAAAAGAGTGGGTATCGCCACTTCTATGTCTAATATCTCTCAAACCATACCACATTTTGAAAAACTGAGAAAGGTTTTTGTTATTTGGAATTTTGTGAACACAAACCCCTCCAGTTTTCAAAAATACCTTCTCAATTGTTCATAATCCAAGTTTCAAGTTAGTGACTCAAAACTGGTAAAATAACTCTGCACAATTAGTTTTCTATCAGAATTTAGGTAGCGAATTTAGGTAGCGCCCGCCTGTGTGTCTGCGTGCGATTGGGTAGCACAAATCCGTGAGTGATTTTGATGCTTGAACTTAGATATTGGGCATAACCCAACATAATTTCAATTTTCCCCCAAATAAATAAAATATCCCATAACAATTGTATTTATTTTCCAAAATGAATAATGAAGGATTTATGCAAAGCTGAGGCATAAACCAATCTTGTGCTAACACAACCTAAAGATACTACAGAAAGAAAAACATTAAGAAGATCAAAAGGGAGCAGTAGTGAAAAGAGGAAAATCGCCTCTCATATAAAATATGGTTTTTAATGCTATTTTCTTTTGAGGAAATTTTTTTCTTTATTTGATATGACAAAATTTGGGACAACAAATACACATTTAGACAAAGTTTTTGGACAACATGGATATAATGCTATTTTTGGATATAGTCATGTTTTATTTTTTGATATTAAAATATTTGACTATTATTATGAGGATGGGAGTTACAAGGAGGATGTTGGAATTAAATCTTTGGAGTATTATACTTCATGTTTTAATGATTTAAAAAAAAATGAAAATTGGAGTGACAAGGGGTCCCACCTATTTAGTTATTATTTAAATAGACCCTTATATATATATATATATATATATATATATATATATATATGATTTATTTGTCTCAACTAATTAGTAAAGCTAATTAAGCTTAACAAAAGAAAAGTAGTTGAACTATCATAACTTATTGAGAAAGAATAAAAGATCAATCAATTGAAGAGACAAAGGAGAGGAGAACAGAATGAGAACTTCTGTTATAAGGTCTTCTCTATACTTATGAGAAATTTATTTTTCTTCATTCATTCTGAGTTTACTAGAAAGCTAAACCATCTTGATGACAACATGGTCTTCTTGAAGTCAACAATATTCAAAGATGAATCATATCTTTCAACAACTTGTTTCTAAAGGTTATGATCTTTCTTGGCAATCTGTTCATTCTTATTTGTTTATGGATTAGATTTCATAATTGATAAAGGATATTTTGCAGAGTCAAGTGACAACACTTTTATGGCAAGTTGATCCAGATATTTAGCTTAAGTTTCTTTTGTTGTCAAAGTCTTTTTTTATGGTGTCCATCAGAGACTTCTAAATCTGACTTTGATCCCACCCTCGCAAGGGTTTGCAAAGAGAATTTTTCTTTGTATCTCAAAATGAAATTAATATAAAAATCAGATTTCTAATTTCAGTTTCATATGCATATCTTAATGATATTGTTCATATTTTACATTTATTCTCATCTCTTTTCCTGTATACACTTATGGATATCTCTGCTTCTTTTCTTTTCCACGATTACATATAACATATAAAATCAGCCTTAGTCCCTAGTACATATTACCTATGGATTAATATATTGTTTTGAATTAAAGGATATAAACCCCAAGTAACATTCCCAACTATCTTGCCTTATCCTAGCAAGATCTGAAAATGCTTAAGGTTATTCATACCTTTTCTTGAACAACCACTAACATGAATAGGAAGATGACATTAAGAATTAAACTCAAATATGTGCAGATGTCTAGATTTGATAATGTTTCCTGCTATTTCATGAGGATCACTCAGGTACGTGATCAACTTGCAGCTATAGGGGATAAATTGGATGACGCATAGCTTGTGAATGTTGCATTGAATGGTTTTCCCAAGTCTTGGGAACCATTTTTCAAGGGAGTCTGTACTCAAGAAAAAATCCCATATTGGTAGAGGATTTGGGATCATTGCATCCAAGAAGGGACTTAAGAGGATTATAAAAACAACAAGCATGGAAGTAAATATGAGAACTTGGCCCTTGTCGGTAAGACAAGGGAAAAGAAAATGGTTCCAACAAGAAGGGTAACATTCATGGAGGAACATCACATCCAGGGAAGAGGAAGGACTTGAGTAAAATCAAGTGCTTCTCATGTAATAAGAATGGAAATTATGCATCTCAGTCTCCATAGAAGAATAACATAAGAGGAAAGACATAGACAACAACATCAATAGAGACGTGGATAGATGAGTTTGAAATGAATGTTGAGAAGGATTTCTCACTAGTTTCTTGCCTTTCTACCAACACAACTACCAGGAGTGTGTGGTATTTGAACTATGGTGCATATTTTCATACGACATAAGCCATTTAGAAGTCCGACAGAGAGGGACTTACGGATCCATGTGGAGCTTGGTGATGATGCTAAGTATGCATTGAAGGGAGAGGGAACAATTTTGTTCCAGCTTGAGTTAGGAGGTTTTTTTGATGCCCATGATGTGATTTATGTACTAGTATTGAAGAAGAAATTGATATCAGTCTCATCTATGAAGGAAAAAGGTTTTTTCGTTACTTTATAGAGAGGGAAGGTACTTATAAATCCAAAGAAAACTATCCCAGACACAAGAATGGTTAGTGGGGTTAGAGAGGGAAATTTATACAAGTTGCAAGGCAAACTTGTTCAATATTTGGTACATGACAACGAGAGCCTATGTGAGCTATGACACATGAGGTTGGGACAGCTTCACTATAGGGGATTTCCGATTATGAGGCAGATTTTTACTAGTCTTCCAAAGTTTAGTGTTCAGTAGTAGGGAGTGTGTAGAGGGTGTGCACTTTGCAAGAATGCCAAGGCTTCTTTTTCAAGCAATGAGAGTAGTTCCAAGGGGATCTTGGATATTATACATTAATATGTGAGTGGTTCAATTTCATTTGCATCAATGTAGGGAGAATTGTACTATGTGACGTTCATTCATGACTTTTCTAAGAAAACATCGATCTTATTTATGAAGACCAAGGATGAGGTCTTCATTCAGTTTTAGGATTTCAGGGCTCAGGCGGAGAACCGGACAAGAAAGAATATCAAGGTATTGAGGTCAGATAATGGGGGAGAGTAAACCTACAATTACTTCAAGGAATTCTACAAGGAGGTAGGGATCAAGAGTGATTTGATGGTCTTATACAACCCTCGACAGAATGCGGTTGCAAAGAGAAAGAATCAATCCATCACCAGTTCTACAAATGTTATGATTCATGACTAGGGGATGCTCATATTTCTATGGGAAGAGGCATGTAACACAACAATGTATTTGCAGAGCAGGATTACTCATGGGATATTGGGGGACAAGACTCTCGAGGAGGAATTCATAGGAGTGAAGCCAAGGATCAGGCATATCAATATCTTTGGTTGTCCAATTTACATCCATGTGTCTATGGATAAGATGATGAAGCTATAGCCTTCAAGAGAGAAGGACATATTTGTGGGGTGTAACGAGACCTCAAAGGCTTACAAGATATTCGTTCTAGTGCAACATAATACAATGGTGAGCTTAGATATTAAGTCCAAGGAGAACTTGGAATATAGAAAATATCATGAGACATCAACAGTGATAGAGTACAAGGAGCAGCAGGCTCCAACATATGATAAATAGTCATCATCTTCTAGTTCAGGGAGTCATACTTCAGGTAGGGAGGAGGAGTTATCCCCTTCCAGTTTTTTTAGAAGACCCAGGTAGCTATTGCAGACATTAAGGGATGTTGGTAATGCTCTAGGAATGCAGTCAGGGAGAGCAGGCCTCCGAGTAAGTTTTCAAACTATATGGCGCTTATGAGTAGCATAATTAATGTTGAGCCTTCCAATTTTGAGTAAGTGACATATCACCAAGTTTGGTAGGATGTTATGGTGGAGGAGTACACCTCTATAATTAGGAATGATGTTTGGGACATATTTTCAAGACTGGAGGAGAAGTTAGTTGCGAGTTTCAGGTGGCTCTACAATATTAAGCATGATACAGATGGAAACATTGATAAATTCAAGGCAAGGTTCATGGAAAGAATATTATATCAAAGAGATAGAGTGGACTATGAGAAGAAATTTTCTTTAGTCGCCAAGTATGCTTCTATTTGAGTTTTTATTTCTATTACTTTAGTTATGAGGTGGAGGATTCACTAAATGATTATGAACACAACTTTTCTTAAGTTTGGGATCATTGAGGAAGAAGTATATATAGAGCCTTAAGGATTTGAGTTACATGGGAGGGAGTCTCATGTGTGTAGGATTAAGATTCAATAAATCCTTATACAGACTCAAACATGCACCTAGGGCATGGTATTCCAGGATTGACAGATACTTGCAGAGTATGGAATTTACCAAGAGTGAGGTGGATCCTAACTCGCAATTCATATTTCTTGGGTATGATCCACTTATCTTGGTGTTGTACATGGATGATTTGATTTTCATAGGTGTAGAGGATATTACTGCAGTGTGCAAAGCATATTTGGATACAGAGGTCAAGATGAAGGACATTGTCTTGATGCATTATTTCTTGGGGTTAGAGGTATGGCAGATATTGGGAGAGGTTTTCCTTGGTCAAGAGAAGTACATAGTAGAGATCTTGAGGAGATTTGAGGTGGAGGATTGTAGACCGATGGATACACCTATGATTACTAACTTTAAGAAGGTTATCACTTCAAATTCAGAGTTGGTGGATCCTAGGATATACATGTAGTTGATAGGGTCCTTGATGTATTTGGTCAACACCAAGCAATATTTTTTTTTTTTTGTGAACACATTGATTTAGTTCATGGTGGAGTCGAGGTAGGTGCACTAGATAGCAACGAAGCATGTGCTCAAGTACTTGATAGGTACAATGGAGTATGGGTTGAGCTATCTTGGAGGTGATGGAGTGAGGTTGTAGGGATATACAGACTCAGATTGGGTAGGGAGTGTAGTAGACAGAAAGAGCACCTTGGGGCGTTGCTTCAACTTAGGACCAAGAATGATTACATGGTTGAATAAGAGGCAGACTTCTGTAGCAATCAGTTCAACAAAAGCAAAGTATATGGCAATGTGTATGGCTAGTTGTGAAGCCATTTGGATTCACAAATTGCTTACAAGTTTATTTAATTAGGAGTTGGAGCCTATGATATTATACTATAATAATCAAAGTTGTATCAGTCTCTCTGAGAATCTAGTATGCTATGACAGGTCCAAGCATATTGAGATCAGGTATCACTTCATTCGAGACAGGATCAAGAAGGTATCAATCAAGCTTCAATATGTTTCCACAGATCAGTAGGTTGCATATATTATGACCAAACCCTTTGTTAAATGGAAGTTTGTGGTCTTTAGGGACAAACTTGGAGTGGTGTAGAATACCCTCCTCGCTAAGGGGGAGTGTTGATGTTTGTAGCATAAAATAGGTACTTCCACATAGGTCTAAGTGTCAAGACATGTGGAAGTCATCCAAATCCTTCTACCTTGATACTTTACTTTATTTAAAGGAATTATTAAAGTAAAGTTATTTTATTAATTAGTTGAGTTTTATTTAATGAAATGATAAAGTAATTAGCATTAGTGAATTAAATCTTAGCCATTGATCTCAAGTGAGGTGGGAAGTAATCTCAATCATAAATCACTTTGGAGATTAGGGTTAGTTCATAAGTCAATATTATAAAAGAAAGACTAGGGTAAAGAAAGAATGTTGATGGTTGTTTGACATAGAGAGTAGAGAAGGACTTTTTCTCAAGGAGATCATGGATAAGTGGAGAAGGACTTCCATCTAAAGATTAGGTCAAGGATAAGAGAGAATAGAGGCAACCACAAGTTGGTTTCAATAGATTAGAGCTACAACAACAGTGTTGCACCATACAAAGTTTGTTGTATAGTCCTTATGTGCATGTACATGAGTTGCAATGGAGACAAGAATGCATATGTGTGTTTTCTTAAGGAATGGCACATACATATCGAGAAACGTGAAATTTCAGGATTGTATAACAGACTAGGAGTTTTTAGGGTTTGCAGGTGCTATCTAAATTTTTTTGTATTTCTCTGTGGGCCATTTTCCCAATCAGGCATCCCTTGTAATCTTTGAAGTTATTTGAATGATAAGCTTAATTGATGGGCATAATATCTTTGTGTATTGTATATAAGATTTTGGTTTTATGTATTTCTTTTGCTATTTATTTGAGTTGATTATTTCAACAAGTGTATTATATTTTTCGAGTTGCTAATTTAATTTACAATAAGGAAATCACTAGATAACAAGATTCCTAGGTGTTGGAGTAGGAATTTCAACAACTAGTGACCTGGATGTCCAGTGAATGGAGGAAAGTTTCGTTCATCATCTTATTTAAGATGGGATTGTCTTTAGTTTATCTATATTTTATGCCATATTGTATGTTGCTACTAAACAAAATTATAGCTTTTTTTACTCAAGATAATAGGATGATAAGCGGAAAGAATGTTAATGGTTGTTATGGTTCTTCTCAGCTAGTGGAGGTCTTGGTTTCCCCCATGACAGACCTCCACTAGGGATGGTTGTAATTTTTTATATATAATATAAATATGAGATTGGTGTTTAGCTTAAAAAAAAACAACTGGGTTCAATATGATGATTCCAATGATAAGGGTAAATAGTTTTGGAGGGAAATAAAGAAAACTATTTTTTTATCATATTTTTTACTTACCTACTTATAGGTTTACTCAAATTTCAAGTGTCGATACTCGTTGGATGCAGAATTAAAATTATACATCCAACAAGTGACTACACTTGAAATTAGTCCCTCCATACAATGAGTGCCTACACTTGATATTTGAATAAACCTATAAGGAGCTATGCCAAAAATACGATAAAAAAAAGTAGTTTTGTTTCTTCCCCTTTGAAAAGTCATAGCTCTTGTTTTATTCTTTTAACTATTATTTTCCTTAAGTGACCCATTTTAGATGTCAAAAATTCTCTAATGGTCTTATTGAAAACATAAACTTCATAGTAAAAAATGTCTTATTGTGTATTATGATAGTAGATAAAAATTGAACCACCATTGACAGATTTGTAGAAATGAGTGGAATAACCTAGCAAAGAGATAAATGAATGGGAAAGATTGTCCAAATGGCCTTGATGGTCATGAAGACATATCCAATGGCTCGGGGGAAGAAAATGTCCCATCCAAAGACATAAACTTCATAATGAAAAATGATAAAAATATTTAAGTAAATATTTTGTAAAGTTTTGTTTTGGAATGTATAGTCACTATCTTTCATAGAAATTGGGTTTTTTAATAAATTTAGTAAATATGAGAATGCATAATGATTCAACATTCAAAATACATAAATAATTGGGAAGCACATCCATATATTAACCGGTTTAGGTAAATGCTTAATGATAAAAAAATAAAAAAATAAAAAAATCATTCCATCATTTATATTTACTAATAAATGCATTATATTGTCTACATATAATTATATTTACCAATAAACACATTATATTTTATTGAATTAGTGTTGATCAATTATTAGTTTATGGTTTAATATAAAACATGCATTCCCTTAACTAAAGTTTTAAGAAAAAAATATTAAATTAAATCTCAAATTTCATTTATTTCACATTTTATTCTCCAATAGGAGATATATCCATATATTGATGGGTTTAGGTGATACTTTTCTTTTTGAAATTTTGGTTCATTCCATCATTTTTTTTGTCGCTAAGAGATTTGAGGCATATCCATATATTGATGGGTTTAAGTAAATCCCTGCTAATAATATATCAATATGCATGGTATATTTCAATGAGTTAGTGTTGATAAGCTATTTATTTATGATTTATCACAAAATATGTATCCTTTTAACTAAAGTTTTAAGAAAAATTGATTTAAATTAAATTAAAACTATGTTATTTAAATCTAAAAGGAAGCTTCCAACTTATAAAAGACAAAAAGATATAGAGTAAAAAAAAGGAATTAACCCTTAAATAACTTTGAAATAACACTATGACTAAAAGATCCATCCATCAAGAAGTTGGAATAAGAACTGACTCTGATGCAGTTAATATAACTTCAAGTAATGAGTATGACCCTCATTACCATCCTCCCACTGTGTAAAAGCAATGTTTCCAGGCATATTTGATAAGGTCTTCTTTGACAAATTGTCTACCTCTATATTATCTTCTCTATAAATATGAGCAAATGAGATATCCCTGAAGAGTGGAAGAGTTTCTATGATCCTTTCCTTTTAGATTTTTAGAGCTACCGCTTGGAGGTCTCCCCTCTTGTTTATCCATTCAATTACAATCTTGGAGTCCCCTAGAAATATCAAGTCTGGAATTGACAATCTAGTAGCCAAGGCAAGAGAGGCCCAAGCCCGCAAGAGTTCAACCCTGTTGTTTGTCCCTTGGCCACAATTGCAAGTCTACAAATAAGAAGTGTTACTATTAATCATAATCTTTCCTCCAGCCTCACTTTTTTCACCTCTTTGTTGAGATGCTCCATCAAACCAAGCAATAGCTTTCCCAGTCAGAATATTTACTTGGGCATTACGAGGAGGATTAACATTAGCATTGATTCCATATATACTATCTTCTCCTATAGATTTGAAGGAAACCTTCTGGCATGAGGGAGAACCTGCATCAAAGATAGTTAAATTTATTTCATTCCAAATGTACCAGCTAAGAAAAGAAAGCAACGAAGAGTAGGATGGATTCAACTCTGTCCAGTTTTCATAACAATCATTCATTGTTGAACCAATCCACCCACTTGGTAAATTATGAGCATTTGACACCTTATTCCATATTGCACTGGTGAATGAGCAATTCACAAATAGGTGTGTACCTGTCTCATTACTAACTTTGCAAAGGATACACATTCCTGGGCCCACCCATCCTCTCTTTTGGAGATTTTCCCAGGTAAGGATCTTATTTTCAACGACCAACCAAGTAAATAACTTGATTTTTAAGGGGAAGTCCCATTTCCATAACTTTCTCCTCCAACCATCTACTTTTGTCGACCAAATATTTGTCGCTACTGTCTTAGACACATTTTTAACCGTTAGCTGGCCTGTGTTGTCACCTCTCACCCATAGTAAAGCATCCGAGTGGTCTTGGAGGTGTATTCTTGTGCTAATAAGATCCTGCTTATACTTTTCCCATTCGCTAGCTATATCTCCCTTAAGATCCAGAGTTGTACTGTCTAGCCAGTTGGTACATATAGTCCCCTGGGCTTGCTCACAGCATGCTTGGTAAAGTAAGTAAACATTTTTATGATTCAAGCGCTCAATTAACTCTTTAGATAACAGAGATTCAGTAACCAAACCCAAAATGACATCTCTCCCAATAAAAATAGACTGCCCAATGCTAGGATTCCAAGCTAGCCATTGAAGAACTAGTGCCTCGGTAATGCATTTATTAAGTTTTTCCAAGTCTGAGATCCATAAGTCGCCTTTGCCAATGACGATCTTAACCATGTATTAACCTGTTCATGAGGCATATATTTGTCTTTTGTCTCCCTATTCCAAATACCAGGTTTTGTCAGAACTCCCCATAAGGAATTTGTTGCCAAGGCCCAATAGAAAATGTACATATTTCTTAGCTCCCAACCTCCATAAAGCTTTGGCTTCAAAACCATTTCCCAATTGAATAAATGAAAAATTCTTCCCTTCTTGTTGTTGGACCAGAGAAAATAAAATCCCATCTGTCTAATTTTGTTTAAAACTGAAAGTGGGATATGTGCTAAAGCCAACCAGTAAACTGGAAGACTTTCCAAGACAACCTTAACTAGAACATACCTGTCTCCCAAAGATAAAAACCTATTGCACCAGTGATTTATTTTGTGATCAAACTTTTCTAAGAGCCAGCTCCAGTCCTCGGCTCTATAGCTCTCCAGTTTTAGATAATAACCTAGGTAATTGAATCCCCCTGATAGGTCTTTGAATCCAATACTATAAATCACTTTTAATTATTCTATAGTCTCTTGTTGAATGCCCGAATGGAGAAAGGTCGATTTTTGAATATTGACTCTCATCCCTGATGCCTTACAGAAAATAGTAAGAATTTTATTTATCTCAGTCCACTCAGACAACTTTTCATTTGTCATTATAATCACATCATCCACAAATAAAAAGTGTAAAATCTTTATAAGTCTAGAAATATTAATCCTTGTTAGAACCCCTTCAAACTTGTCCCTTTTTTAGCATAATGATAAGGCCTTCCATCACTAGAATAAATAAGAAGGGAGACAATGGGCAGCCCTTGTGAAGCCCTCACTTGCTTCGGAAGAATTATGTCGCCTCCCCATTGATCATAATAGAAAAAGAAGTAGAAGTTGTACAACCCATTACCCAATTTGTTGTGGCCACCCCAAATCCACATTGGAGAAGGACAAGTCTCAAGAAGTCCCAGTTAATATAGTCATATGCCTTCTTAAGGTCCATCTTTAGAATGATGGCTTGTAATTTTTTTGTCTTTATGTTGTGCAAGCACTCTTGTGTCATGCCCATAGTGTCTAGGATCTGCCTTCCCTTTAGGAAGCCTAGTTGTTCTTCTGATAATGCCCAAGAAAGGATAGGGCATATTCTCTTTGCTATTATCTTATAGCATAAGTTGCATAGTTCTATTGGACGATAATCAAAGAACGTTCTAGGGAAGTTAACTTTGGGGATCAAAGAAATGAAAGAAAAATTTATCTTCTTTATAACTTCACCTCTTATTCTCGATTCCTCCACTACCTCAAGAAAGTCCTGCCCAATTAACTTGAAATAATGAAGAAAAAATTCAACAGTCCAGCCATCAGGCCCCAGAATTTTATCCTTTGCAAAACCTTTCAAGACTTCTAGTATTTCCTCCTGTGTGCATGGTTTTTCTAGGAACATAACCTCCTCCTCCTTTACCTTCCTGGGGAAAAGCCTAGCAATATCAACCCGATCACTTATAACATTTGTGCCCGTAGCTCGGTAGAAAGATTTAAAATGATTGATAGTGACATTCTTTATGTCCTCTATATTCGAATGGTTCCCCCCCTCCCCACATCATCCTCAATCTCCCATATATGATTTTTATTCCTGCGAATGATGGAAAAGCAATGAAAGAACTTCGTGTTTTTATCTCCACTTGTTATCCAAATTTCTCTGCTTTTTTGTCTCCATCTCTCCTCCTCCTCCAAGAGATTATTTTTGTGAGCTCATAGTCCTCACTCTGTAGACCCTGCACCTTCAGTCGTAAGATATCATCTAAATCGCCTTTGATTTTGATCAACTCAATACGATCCTTGGTCCGTTTTTATTTTGACCAAATCTTTGCGTGTGCTTTCAAACAAGCTAATTTCCTAACCAATCTGCTTTGAGCTCCCTCTTGTAGATGCAGGGATGTATCATTCCATACATCACTCACCAATGAATCAAAGGAATCTTCTCGTAACCATGCGAGATTTAATTTAAAAGGAAAAGCAGCCTCAGTTCTATCTTCACCCAATTGAAGAAAAATTGGAGCATGATCGTAAATAAATGGGTATTTGACCCATGCTCGGAATCCACAAGAATTAGTGAGAACAATTTTCACCACATAGAACCTGTGTAATCTCTTTGATATACCTTTTGATCCAGATCTCCCATTCCTCCAGATCGACATCACCTTAGTCAGTGCCACATCCACCAACTTATTTTTTGAAAGTATCTCTTTAAAAAAGCCCGTCAAAGAATATGCCAGAGTAGACTCCCCCCAAATCGCCTTTGAACCGATAGTTAAGTTCAGATCACCTTCTAGAATCAAGTCCTCCTCTGCAAAAGACCCCCTCTATCAAGTTTTTCCCAGAAAAATTTATGATCGTGGCAAGGTCCATAAACATTCAAGAGAGACACCTTCCTTTTTGTCGCTAAGATTGAACCTGTTGAAAAAATCCCGCCACAGCTTAAGACCGAAACTAAGTCAAAGCATGTAGGGTCCCAAGAAACAATAAGCCCACCAGAATTTCCAACAGAACTTACAACACATATCATCCACTTAGATCTGAGTAAAAACATGAAGTTTCTTGCTTTTGCCGCATCCACCAAAGTTTCTTGTAGGAAAATAACAGATGGCTGGTTTTTCTCTAGTAGACGTCTCAAGGAGGCAAGTTTTAGGGGTCCTCCCACCCCTCTGATATTGAGGGATAGAAGGATCATGACTTAGCCTGTGCAATGGATTTCATGCCTTTAAGTTCCCCTTGATCGAGAATAGTTGAGTGAATATCATTTGACGAACCCACAATAATCGCCTTTTTACGAGCACTTCAAGTTTTGATGGGAGAAAGCTCCAAACCTAGGCCTATCGACCAAGTCGGATCCTTGCCAGGATCAATCCCTACCCCATTTGTTATAGAAGAAGAAGCTCCCTTTAAGCTGGAGTTAGGAACTAAAGCCTTCCCTAGGTAAGTCAGAATAAGAAAGGACCCAAAAGTATCGGAGGAGGGGGGAACTAAGGAAGAAAGCATAAGTTCTAGAGAATGATCACTAATGGTCGATTCATCACATCTCGAAACAACGATAGAGTCCTCTTCTTCGAGGGAAACAGGTAGAATGGGAGAGCTCAAAACCAAAGGAAGAACAAGATCCGACGAGGTCAGTGTCCGAGAAGTAGAATAAATAGGTGGCGTTAGGACAATGTCCAAAACTAGTGACCCTCCAACTTCAATCTGATGAGCCGAGGTCGGGTGGACAAGATTATCTAGATGATCTCTCTCCCAAGAAGAAAGCAAGTTATATAACAAAGGGACAAAGAGTTTGATCTTACCAATGTACGAAGAATCCATCAGTTTAGGGCCTTCTTCAGACCTCATACCCAAGAAATATCCCACTTCTAGAGAATCCTTCAGTGGAGAGTAGTTGTCAACCATATTTTCCTCCGAGAGGTCCTCCTCTATAGAAACTCCAAAAAACTAAATGTAGTCCTTGCACAAGTGACCGGTTCTTTGGAAAATCGAACAGCAAAAAGGGATACCCAGATAGTCCAACGGTTGGAAAAAAAAGTCACCCCACTACTATATGTCCATAGTTTCCATCAACCCTGCATGTATATCAACCTCAATGAGCACCTTAGCCATCCGCTTATCAGATGCATTAAGAGCTTGTTCATCCACACTTAGTAAACACTCTAAAGAATTACCAATCAACTCCAGTGCCTTTGGATTCCATAATTGTAAAGGAATCCCCGAGAGGAGAACCCAAACATGGCAGAAGATGAAGTACTCTGATATAGGGTTGAAGTTGCGCCACCGCTTCAGCATCATGCTTCCACCTCCATAACCCCAAAACTTGCCGAGAATATAGGTCGAGTCCTGTGACTCTTAAAAATGAACCCTATCCAGCCTCTAGGTAATGTTAATACCTTCGGGGAGTAGCCCATAACAGGCTCCCAAGAAACCTTCATCCACTCTGCCAACTTTTGAGAACACCTTTCCTTGTAAGCTAACCTACCAACAAGAGCGCAGAGGGCGAGGTTGCAGGCTTCTTCTAAGCCTATGCCCATACCCAAAAAAAGGCGATGATTTTTCCTCTTAGGTTTCCAGACCTGTTGTGCTCATTTGTAAGCTCTCCACTTATGATAGATAATATCCCCCTGACTGATGTTGTGGACTATCGTCTGAGTAGAAGCATCTGGTTCTCCTTTTTCTTCGACTCTCTGATACGTAGGATCACCCATAGTGCCCTCCTTCTCTTGAGAACCTACAAACTGTGGTAATCCCAACATCGTTTCTTTACCCTTCGAATGATAGGAATGAGAGTTTGAGTGGATGGTATACAGAAACAAACTGGAAGTTAGGGCACTTATTACACAGTTATTACTCATCCTCTTGTAATAGTTGTTGCAGAGCTCATCAACCAAAGCCAACAACTCCTGGCAATCCCAAGGTTCCACGTCCTCCCCTCCCAGAGGAGCCGTGACCTCACACTCCATTAGGAAAGTTTCAGAACCCACCAAAAGGTTGCCACCTCAAGTCAGGTATGGAGAGGTAGTTAAGTAACCCTGTCTCATCAGATGGGTGAAAACCGAGATGGTAGGAGGAAAATAAATAGGAAAAGAAGTTTAACCCTTCACATTAAAGAGACATCCTAACTAACCACTTGCTCCAAGAAGGATAACTTGACTTAAACTCATGCACTCTGAACCACTAGAGGAAACCGTAACAAGAGACGACCTCATGAGTGTCGTGAGATTTAGACTACCCAAGGAAGAAAATTATCCATACTGGCCAACTAAGAAAACAAAAAATGCGAGTAAACCTCCAGTAGAGTGAGACTAACAAACTAAACCTAGGACCGCCATTAGACCTGCAAAGAGGCCAATGGCAAGACTAAAAGCTAAACCTAGGACCGACCACCATTAGACCAGCAACATTCTCCTGGTTTTGACTACTCCTTCATCTAGTATTCAATGTTGTGGCAGGTGGTATAATATGACATGTTAGTTACTTCACTCTTTCCAATGTGGTTATATTAATCTTCTCAATGTGGTTGTAATACATATTTTTTATTTAATTATGATTTCATTTATAAAATACGTTATTGACTTAACTCTTCCTACCGTGGTTGTATTAAATATATTTTTTCAAACTAAGATGAAAGACAAATCAATGAAATCAATCAATTAAATTCTCAAATATCATTTATTTGTAATAAATATTTTTTTAAAAACAAATGTGAAAGGCAAATTAATCAATTAAATCTCAAAATGAAGGTGGGGGTCAAATATGAGAGAATTGTTTACTTGTAGACTACTTCCTTCTTCACTACTGCAGCACTGCCTTCTTCAACCACATGAGCTCTTCAAGTTGAGTGTACATCATATTGCCCTGGCTTCCTTCCTTATTTTAAGGATAATCCTGCCCATGATTGATATTTCAACTGCACAAAAAAACAAAGAAGAAATTGAGATAATGATTGATATTTCAATTGCACACAAAGAAATCAAAGACAATATTGATATTACACACAAAGAAATCAAAGAAGATATTGATATAATGAGACAGTATAATAAAGGTAAAATAAGATATTGACATATTGAATATAGTCAAGGCTATGAAAGAAGATATTGAGATAATGAGACAGTATGGTATAGAGTACGAACTATAGTTTAAGAAATTACAAATCCGGGCATGCATTTTTTGTTAGTGAAATATTGACAGAGATCTAGAATAACATGCAAGAGTGAAGCTCACATTCGCTCATACCTATGGATTGCTGCAGTTCCAAGGAAGGTAAAGCGCTAAAGCCCTATATTCCTGACTTCCAAATTATATTCAAAATCCCATTCATCGCTCTTACATATGGGTTGCAGCAGTTCCAGAAGAAGAAGGTAAAGCACTATATTCCAGACTTCCAAGTTATATTCAAAATCCCATTTATTCATTTGCACAATTTATTTCTTTGCTTCCCATTATTTCTTGAAGATTGTACCAAGTCTTGTTTAGGAAATGAACTCAGAGAACTCAGATAGTATGACCAAAGAATCCAATTTCCCATTGTTGTTAATAAAGAAAATATGAACGGACCAGGAGCTGAACTCACAAGCATCTTCACGATGGAAATCTGCAATAGAGACAAGTTCATAAATCACACACATAAAACTAAAATACTCACATCATAACATGACTATGCCAAAGCACAAGGTATAAGAAACTCAACAAGCATTAAACAAGTTTAGTGTAAAGGGTTTCATACCAAAAAACTAAACCTTGTATACTCTTATCCTGTCCTGCTGCAAATTTCCTTGTTTGTTGCATTTAAAGTCTTTAWATTCCAGACTTCAAGCTTKCCTTTGAGAATTTCTATATTCATGCATGTTAAATATATTGTACCCTCAACAGTATAACCGTACACTGCCAGCTGTAGTGGACAGTTGTACTTTCTATTTCTGTCTTGCTTTGAGCATATATAAGCTCAGCTATTTCCTATTGTTAGCATGACTTCTGAATCTCTTCAGTTCTGTTTAGTACTTCTTCATACATTTGAATATACTATTATTTTCTCTCTGCATTTCTCTGTCCTTCACAATTTATCAATGCAGGTAGRAGGGTTGTCTTGAATGAGCTTCAGAAGAACCTGGACCTGAGCACCTGGCACATTGAGCAATCTTGCATGACTTTGGCTATATTTTCTAAGCTGTTCATTCTTTCAATGTATGCCTCTAATTAATAATTCTTTCTGGTTTTATCGATTTTCGAGTTAAAACACTAGTTGTAAAATTAACTGCATGCAACCTCAAAGATGAAATTGTGAACTTATCAGGAGAATCCTATGAATTGGCTGCAAAACTAACTGAGTTTAATCTCAAAGATGAAATTGCTTATGGCCGTAAACCCTTTGTCAACCTGCTAATCAAAGCTTTAAATTCCAATGAATAGTAACTGTCATTTTCAGATGCATGAATGTAGTGTTCTTGTTTACTTGTTACGTGAAATTATCGAGCCTTCCAACATTACTTAACTGTCTGCTTAAATTCCATCCTCTTGCATTGACACTTTAATAGAACCGCTATATACTTGTGTAAAAGCATGCTCCATAAAATGGTTATCAGTTCTCACACCTGTATTCACTTGCCTCAAGGGTTTGTAGTAAATAAATAATTTTTTTTAACAATTATTACAAATTTCGATTTGGTACAAGACTCCTACACTTAGTATGAGTAAAAATAAAAATAAAAAGGGCCGCAACTGACCATGGAGGCGGCCGCAGGTCTCCCTCACAGTCACATTTCTTCGGCTACTAGAAAATGGGTGTTCGTTCTTCAGCTTCACACGTGCTTTTTCATAACTCTTTCAAAGATACCAGCGTTTCCATATGTAATGGTTCTTTAGATCTTCAGAGATAGTTTATCATACCCTGCCAAGCCTGTCTAATTCGCCACGTAGAAATTAAGAACAAAAACTTAATAATTCTTGTGGAAGCACTGCCACCCACAACATTAGCTGTCGGATGATTTCTATTCACTTCTTTGAGTTGGTCACATTGAAGCCCATCCATCCATAGTGAAACTCGGACTTGCTGTCATTGCCAATGGCGGTGGTAAAGTTGTGTGCACAGAACAAGAAACTTAGAAATTTGAAGTCATCTTTACTGCGGTCATTGCCAATGGTGGAGGTAAAGTTGTGTGCACAGAACAAGAAACTTTGAAATTTGAAGTCATATTTACTAGTTTAGAGGATGATACGCTGTAACTCACAGTCCTTTGAAAGGTGGGTGCTATAATGCATTAATTGTTTAATACAATGTGGCATTATGATTAACATTAAGAACTATGTAGCGAGTTAATGATTGACTTACTATATGGTGAGTCTTATTTGTTTAGTTGGATGATGAATAGTGTGTATCCAAAGGACACAATACATCAAGTAATTAATGATTGACTTACTATATAGTGTTTAATGTAAGGTCTTGGGAGCTTAGCTCAGGCAAGCTCAGTGCCACCACAGTTTGAATCGGGCTGGCAGATGAAGAAACAAATGTCTTCATATAATGAGGAGTTGAGTTCCTTGGGAACGCATCGTGCCAAGGGACTACTCCACCCAAGGTTCCTTGCAATGCAAGTTAGGCGATGGATGGTTTAGTGAAGAGTTGAGGGAAAGACTTAGGCGCTCCATCAACGAAGGAAAATTAGCTAAGGCATGGGGGACACACTTAGGAGAGTTGACCCAACTCACCTAAGGGGCGCACACACTCAAGAGGACGAGTTGGTTCGACGGATGGGGCATGTCGGCATGAGGGGCACACCAATGTTGAGCAGGTCGGTACCAAGGGGAACGATGGTTGACAAGCACATGTGTTCGTTTGGGCGACCGGGTCCATGAAGGGGCGGGAAGATTCATTTAGACATGGATTCCTGAAGGAGCGTGACACCCGCAAAGGATGCGATGGTTCACGATGGTGACCTTTGGAGAGCGTAAAAGAGAACAAGGGCGCACAACCAAGATAAGTTTTGGAAGAACTTAGAGACAAGGAGAGCTTTGCGATTTTGAGGCAGGTGAAGAGGAGGAGCTCCCTCAAGGAGTCAAGTCGCTCCACTCTAGGAGGACTTGCGCTACCTTGAGGAGGAGGGTTCAATGGACAAAGCTGGGGGAAATTCTCTCGGGCAAATTTTGGCTATGTCTGGGAAACACAGGTCTTTGGAGGCATGTGTGAGGCAGAACCGAAATCCGAGAAAACTATGGAAACGAAGAGGCAGAGTCTACGAAAACAAAGAGACAACAAGTCTGCAGTTGAGGGCACGTCTGAGGTGCATCACAGGTGGTTGCGGAGACAATTGCGATAGAGAGTCTTGTGGTGACGGATTTGTTCATGAGTGTCTTAGTGAGGTGAGACGAGTCGTTTGACTCTATCGAAGTTGTAAACTGAGTCGGTAGTGCTCATGTTGTATTTGTTTTGCAATAACAAAGACTTAGCTTGGTGTTAGGCATGGTTTGTGATGCCTTCACTATATCTATGTTTCTCTTGTCTATTTCGTTGTTGTTCTCTTGGCTTCTCATGTTCATGGATGTATGCTTAAAAATTACTAAATGTTAAAGCAATTAACAAATGTCTAAGTATACAAGAGTTGTACTAGAGTAGAAATGTGACTCGTTAGTAGCCTAAAACAGAGTATGGGTATACTCTAGGTGAAGAAGCATAGTCCAGATGAAAAACCTTGATATTTCCAAGTAAAAAACTTTATGATGTCGCACGCCCTCAAAAAATACACAATCGCAAAACACACTATAGAAACATGATACTTAATATTTCTACTAATGCCACTCTAATGCCACTCCAAAAACACTAGCATATAATATCAAACTCAATTCAACCTTTACCTTGGACACACATCACCATGT
This sequence comes from Picea glauca, assembly GCA_000966675.3. Classification (NCBI taxonomy): domain Eukaryota; kingdom Viridiplantae; phylum Streptophyta; class Pinopsida; order Pinales; family Pinaceae; genus Picea; species Picea glauca. The sequence continues at coordinate 180,987 of JZKD02S2248360.1, forward strand.
CACTAAAGAAAATAAATTGACAATGGAGTACGAATAGAATATTAAAGAAGCCAAATGCTTAGTGTATGAGGTAATGTCACTAAAGAAAATAAATTGAAAATGGAGTATGAACATAGTAATAAAGAAGTAAAATGCTTAGTGTATGAGGTATATCCTTGAGCACATAGGACGTACCATAACATGTGGTACTCATGTTTGGTTCAATTCACATTACCACATGTCTTCATGTTGCACCATCCATGTTCATGTAGGTTAAAGGTTAAATGTGAAATGAAAATTATCATGGATGGTTGTTGTTCGATGTCATTTAGGTACTTACATAGTGATACACTTGTGTCGCTTTCTATCTTAACAATATGTGGTTAACTTGAGAAGTGTGCTCACTACGACAATCATTCTAGAATTTCAAACCAACGAGGATACTAACAATAGGCTTGGCTTTCCATATAATACTATATTTCCTATAGTGTTCGTATTATACTTTATTTTTGTAGCTAGGAAGCATAAAATTTAAGTTTCTCTAATTATTTTGCTTGAAAAAAAAATTACATGCTTTATTTATGTATGAGGCACAATATCAAGAAACCCGGTTTTCCCACAATTTTTTTCTATGTTCCATGGTAGGGATGGTATTAGATTATGTCCTTATTGCAAGTGTCTAGTGCAGATCTAATAATGCAACCTAAATAATCAAAGGATACAAGACAATAATAATGCAACCTAAATAATCAAAGGATACAAGACAAGGCAATTGAATTTTTTTTATTACTTTTCATAATTAATAGATTTGAAGTTGAGGATGGATCTAAGAAGGTTAGATGGTAGATAAATATGAATTTTATATGTTTATTGTTGGGGATGGTGCCTAGGGTGCTTCAAATCGGTAGGGGTTTTAGTATTGGAAGCACCTACCTCTTCATGTAGTATATCATTATGATCATTAATAGATGAGCACTCTTACTTAGATTGATTTTGTTTAAAACAACTATGAGAATATGTATCGTTCTACTTGAAAAAAAGTGACATTCATGATGCTCATAAAAATTATGGATACTTTAAGAGATTTTGAAATATTTTTCTGTAGGTTCAAAGTTAAAGATCCATATGTCAAAAAGATTAACGAGACACCATACTAGAAACCATGCTAATTGGTTGTGATTCCCTCACTACTTTTTCCTTATAGGAGACACCATACTACAAACCATGCTAATTGGTTGTGTTTCCCTCACTACTTTTCCCTTATAGGAGCTAGTTTCTTTTTGGTAGGTAGATCACAAATACTTTTTCCAACATTTTAATTATGTTGCTACATACTAGTTACGCCTTTGTTAACACTACTTCAACAAGTATTTATTATGGGTAGCCTTGTTTTTTTAATGTGGAAGCTTGTTTTAAACTTTCTGTAACATGTATAAAGGGATGATGAAGTGTCCATGATACTAATAGAAAAAAATAAAGAATATTATCTTTTTAAATTAGTTTTTTTATTTTTTTATTTTAAATTCAATAGTAATTAACAAAATTAAATATTTATAATTAAGAATAGAGAAATAGTGTTTAAGAAAATAACTTAAATTATCACACGATTATGAAACACATATGATCATTAATGCCACAGGGATTAGGTTTTTTGAAGAGAAAATACATAGAACCAATCAAAGGGGAAGGAAATATTTCTTCTTTATGGCCTAGAAACAAGCATCCTTAGAAGTCAGGTGTGGGAAACAACTATCCTTAATTAGGGCTCTTAGAGAAAATGCCCCTTTAAAGGGTTCCAAATTATTTTTCTTCCCTCAATTGTAGAGGGACAACTAACACCTCAAAGAAGTTGGTCATAAAGAGAGCACTTGCCAATATCAAACCTTCTATTATTCTACTGCAAGAGACAATGATAGATGGGGAGAAAAACACTTAGGAACTCTCTAAACTACTTAGGAATTGAAACTTTTATTTTATTGATGCCATTGGGAGATTGGGTGGGAATGTGATTGGATGGAATAAATCTTCCTTCACTCTCAAAAATTCTTGGGTCTTTCCTACAAGACTAGGGAATTCCTTTTTCTCTTTGGACCTAGGAAAACATATTACAATGTTGAATGTTTATGGTACTTACGCGGATATGATGAACTACTAGGATAGATTTTTCAAAATGGACTGGTTGTAATAAGGGGGGACTTCAAATTGTTTCACCTTAGGAGAATATGAGGTTTGGTGCTTGGGTACTCAATTGGACCCTCTCTTTGGATATTTTATTAGAAAATTGGAAGAATCTAGTCTTTTAGATATTGAAGCATCCAAACTATCTCCCACTTGGACTAACAAGAGAGTTGGGGAATCCATAAATTCTAAGAGGCTAA
>JZKD02S2248360.1:192630-213591 GCA_000966675.3 Picea glauca
AAAAAACAATAATGAGTCATATTTACATCAAACAATATTGGGTCCATTACCCAAACCTTTGTGCTACAGGGCTTTCTTCAAGGGTTGACATCAATGACAACCAACCTTAATCAACCTTAATCAACAGTCGTTTGGTTTTGGTAGAAGCAGTTCTAGAAGCGATTCCAGTCTACTGGATATTTCTTGCTTGGGTCCCAAAAAGTGTTTTGAAAACCATTAGGAAACTTTGCTACACGTTTATATAGTCTATATACCAAGAAAAGAAAGGGAAAACACTGGTCACTTGGAAAAATATGGCACTACCAAAAGCCATTGGAGGAAGAGGCCTCAAAATTCCCTTTCTTTTTTCAAGGGCTCTTGCTACAAAAAATGTATGGAGGCTAATTCAAGGAACACGTTTGTGGGTTTAGGTAGTAAGAGATAGGTATATAGCCCCTAATTTAGTGGAGGATTAGATCATAAATCCTTTCAAACAAAAAAATAATGACACAATAATCTGGAAGGTTGTTATCTATGCTTTCCATCTAGTTAGCAACTGATTGATTTGACAAATTGGAAAAGGGGATAAAGTGAAAATTGATCTTGACCCCTAGGAAGGGAGAAAAGGCATGTGAATAATTCATTTTCAGACAATTAAGGAGTTAAGGAATACAAGGTATTTTAATCTTAGACATGTTTCAAATTGGGAAGGTTCCACTACTTGGAACCAACATTGGTTATCAAGGGGAGAAACTGGTTTGGGGGTAGAGTATGCAAAATAATGGAAAATATGCATAGATCTCTTGATAGGTGTTGAAAAAGTGTCCTTAGACACACAATTTTATTAATAAGGAAAAGATGGTTACAAAGGGAAGTGAGTGATAAAATCCTACTCACCTCACTTGGAGAAGGAGATAGTTTATACAACCCAACTCTAAGCTAAATTATAGGAGAACAACCAATCATATAATCACATTAGTATGAGATGTGTCCTTTACATATTAAGATAAATTTCCTCTTGACAAATAAGCTAGAATAAACTAATTCATAAAACATTTAATCTAGGAAAATAATTAGACTATTAGAACTTTAGTATTATAAGGATAAGATTCCACCTTTTAATGTGAAACTTCATATTTACAAATACCAAGTTCATTTATGAACTTAGTGAATTTTATTCTACCAAGATTCCTGGTAAAAATATTTGAAGTTTGATATTCAAATCGACAAAAATGAGAGTTTATTATGTCTTTGATAATGAGTGATCTTATGAAGTGGTACTTGGTGTCAACATGCTTAGTATTTGAGTAAAATATTGGATTCTTGGCCATCATTATTGTTGACTAACTATCGATCAATAAAGGAGTTGATGATTTTTGAATTACACCAAGATACTTCAAAATCCTTTGTATCCATACAATCTCAAATGTTGCTTCCCAAGCTAATATGTACTCTACTTCAACTGAAGAGTTGGAAATTGTTACCTTCTTTTTGCAATTCCAAGATACTTTTGTTGAACCCATAGTCATTAAATAATCTGAAGTTGATATTCTATCATCAATGTCTCCTGCAAAATCGACATCTGAATATCTGACAAGTGTAAAATTTTGTTCTTATTGTAGAGAAGACCAAAATATTTTTCATCCTAAATGTACTTTGGTACCCTTTTTATTAAATTTCAGTGACTTTCCCTTGGCTACTACATAAACCTTGAAAGCATCCCGACTATACATGACAAATATGATCGAGTATTTGTCAAATAAATGAGGCTTCTAATCAATTTCCTCTGCCTTGTACTATTCACTAATTCCTCCCTGCAAATTTTAAAAGTTTCAAATTTGGCTCCATGGGGATGAGAGAAGGTTTACAATCTTCCATGCCAATTTTTTTTAACAATTTAGTGCCATAATTAGTTTGACTAAGGAATATTTGGTTAGTATGTTGAGTTACTTCAACTCTAAGATAATAATGAAGTGGCCCCAAATCTAACATTTTGAAGCCTGCCTAAAGCTATTCCTTAACTTGTTTGATGTGAAATTCATTATTTATTGTTATGATTAAGTCATTAACATAGAGTACAAGTATCACCAAGTTCTTATCTTGCATTCTAAAATACAAAGTATCATCTAACTCATTTCATTGAAAACCCGCCTTTCGTAGGTAATCATCCGTTTTTGCATACCAAGCTCAAGGAGCTTGTTTCAAGTCATATAAAATCTTCACTAGTTTGAAAACTTTATATTCATATCTTTCAACTTCAAAACCTTATCTTTGAGTCATGAAGACTTCCTCTTTTAGATCACCATTCAGGAAGACATTTTTGACATCCATTTTGATGTAATTTCCAACCAATTTGTGTAGCCAAATTGATAATAATTCGTATTGTGTTCCATACTTCGTTGAAAACCCATTTTTTGTAGGTAATCATCCATTTTTTCAAACCAAACTCAAGGAGCTTGTTTCAAGCCATATAAAGCCTTCACTAGTTTGCATAATTTATATTCCTATCTTTCAACTTCAAAACCTTGTGGTTGAGTCAAGAAGACTTCTTCTTTCAGATCACTATTCAAGAAGGAACTTTTGACATCCATTTGATGTGATTTCCAACCATTTTGTGTAGCCAAATTGCATATTTTTTTCCTTTTAGTTGTTGGAGAGAAAGTTTCTTCATAATCAATTCCTTCCTATTGAGAAAAACCCTTGGCCACAACTCTTGCTTTGTACTTGTCAATTTTACCATCGGGCTTGACTTTTATTCAATAAACCCATTTTCAACCTATGGGTTTAACATCAAGTGGACAATCAAATAAGTGCCAAGTCCCATTTGCAAGTACTAACTCATATTCATTGACCATTTCTTTCTGTCATTCTTTATGTTCAATTGCTTCAACAAAAGTAGTAGGTTCAACAAAAAAATGAGATAATAATGTTAAATTATCTTTTGGTATGAGGGAACTCTTAGTTCCTTTTTTGTTCCTTTCATCATGATGCACCTCCTTAATAAGTTGTGTGGACCGCACAAATGGGTTGCATCCAATGGTGAAAAGAGAGGAGTTTTTCACCATTGGGAAAGGTTCAATTCCCATGAAGGCCTAACCTGGAACCATGGGGGCACCTTGAGGTAGTGATCAAACATGTGGTTGCATCGAGAGATACTATATTAAAAGGTATAGTGACCTATGTTCAAATTTTTCTAAATCCCTCGGGGTGTAGAAAATTCGGTGATGAAGTGTATTGTTAAGACACTCTGTTATGTGAAGTCACCGGTTCAAACCCATCCACCAACCTTGTGTGTTGTGTGAGGGGCCAAGTTGGAATGCATGGGGTTATAGTGGTAGCAGTAGGATAACATGATCATGTGTCACCTGAGTACTTGATCTAGGTGGATATCAGTGGCCACCCACCTTTTCCAACTCGCTCAAAATAGTTTTCTGGCAATTTTGGCAATTTACTATTTTTAGCCGTTTTTAACTTCCGGGGCCATTTTGAGTGCCTAAATGAAGGTTTTTCAAGATTGATATTCTCAATGATAGTTGAAGACTCTAATTGAGCCCCAAAAATAAATATCATTGACAATACCTTTCCAATGAGCTATTGTGGGCCCCAAACAAAAATCGTATGCCAATGTTATGCCCCTGGGAAGTTGATACACCAAACTACCCAAAACGGGGTCCACAAAACTGTTGGATTTTCATCTTCTGGGATTAGCATTTTGGATTTTCTTTATGATAAAAAGGCCTTTAGAGCCTCATTATAAAATCATCTTCTGGCGAATGCGAGTAGCGGACACATCTCTTCTCAGAGATAAGCTACCACCATTCTAGCGAGTCTTTCAATCTATATTTTTACAGTCTTTGTACAATTTCACTCATTAATAGAAAATTGTGTATTACTGTATATTTGTGTTTATGGTTTCATCTCTGATACATTTCTGTTATATTATTGGATATCTGAGATATCTTTGTACATTGCTTTATTATATCTCCGCTCTCATTTCATGCCGAAAATAATATGGATCAGTGGTATCAGAGCAGGCTTCTCTTGATCATTTTTCAGTGCATGTCCTCGACGAGGTCCGAGTATAGAAAGTTGGGTCTCGAGATTGTCTCTCTTGAAGACAATCGCTCTCGCACGTCCAAGAAACTCTCCATGGTGGAAGAAAAGAAAAACGACAGAGCAGACGCTTCTATTAATATGTTGCTTGAACAAGCTCTGACGTGACAAAGGGACGAGATGATGGAGAATTTTTCCCACATCCTTCAACGTGTACTGATAACAACAGACACGTCTTCATCAAGCAACCACTTTGGAAGTACCTCACTTTTCAAGGTACAAGTTAATTTTGATATTCCCATATTTGAAGGATAGAGAGATGCAGATGCCTTAGAAAAATGGTTAAATCTACTAGAAGGTTATTTCTTTGTTCATAATTTATCTGATAAGGAAAATATCACCTTCACACTCCTTAAGACTCTCCCCCATGTCAAGCATTGGTGGGAAACTTACTGGGAGTAAAGTTCCACAGAGGAGTCTGGAATATATGGGGTCGATCCCACTTGGGATTTTTTGTGGATGCGGTAAAGGAACAATATTACCCTGTTGGAAACTATGAGGACCGGTACATGAGATGGACAACAATGCAACAAGAGAGGGGCCAAGCAGTTTTGGATTTCACCAATACCTTCCATACCTTGCCCACTAAGATGGGTATCAAATACTCTGAATGACAGTTGGTTTTGAAATACCGTGGGGCTCTACACAAATACATCCAATCTGAAATGGATTTTCTGGACATCTCATCACTCGGTTTTGCTTATCGATATGTTGTTAAAATCAAGCAGAAATTTAAGCACCAGAACAAATGAGAGTTCAGGTCTGCAAATACGCAACAACCAAAGTATGATAAAGATGACCCTAACAAATAGTCTCCCGAAAACCATTCCAAGCCACAGAAAAATAAGGGTCATGGAATGACAAAGAAGGACACTGAAAAATGGTGTGATTTCCACAAAATCCCCGAGCACAACACCAATGAATGTCGCTCAAAAAATTCATTGGTGGTTGAGATCAAAGACAAGGAGTCGAACCCTGATTCAGAATCTAATTCAAAAAATATTGATAGAAGACAGATCATCGACACAGAGCCCATTGTTATTGTCACGATCCCAACAATTCAACCAGAAGAACCCACATATCTTGAAGAGGGGGAGCATCTTTTTTATTCAAAAATGTGAGTGAAGGGGACGCCACTGCATTTTATTGTTGATAGCGGAAACCAAAAGAACCTCATCTCAACATAGGTCGTCAAACAATTGGGATTGTTGACAACACCACACCCACAACCATACAACATTGGGTGGCTTTGCCAAGGACGAGATCTTCGTGTCACCAAACAATGTTGATTGTTATATGACATATGACCCTTCAAGGATGAGGTATTATGTGATGTTTCCTCCCTGGATGTCTCTGATGTTCTCTTGGGCCAACCATATATGTGGAAGTGCCATGTTATCTATGAGTATCGACCCCGTAGTATCATTGTTACTCTAGGGGGTCATCTCTATAGGATACCAAAGGTAGTTCCAACTACTATCCCACCTAAAAAATGTCGCAAGGTAGTATCTCATACTACAAAATTCATCTTCTTCACAATCTATTAAAAAGGTGAATAGAAGGATACTGCAACCGCTACAGCCTCAGCACAAGCACCTTCTATTCAATAGAAGTAGGTCCACAAGATTACAATAAAGTGTAAATATTCCTTCTGCACATAGGCATATCATGTAGCTATAATGGTTAAAAATGTCCAAGCCTTCTATCCACAGGTTCATGACAACCTTCAACAAGCTAAGCAACGCAACTTCTCCAATAAGGCAAGCAACTCATCAAGATGCAGATTCATCAAAGGTTTTTCCTTCTCCCTCGGGAACTCAACGCAATGGAGACCATTGCTTCCTAAGGAGGGAGGATTGATCTAGGTGGATATCGGTGGCCACCCACCTTTTCCAACTCACTTAAAACAATTTTCTGACAATTTTGACAATTTACTATTTTTAGCAGTTTTTAACTTCCGGGGCCATTTTAAGGGTTTAAATGAAGGTTTTTCAAAATTGAGTTTCTCAATGATAGTTGAAGATTCTAATTGAGCCCCAAAAATGAATCTCCTCGACAATACCTTTCCAACGAGCTATTGTGCGTCCCAAACGAAGATCGTATGCCAAAGTTATGCCCTCAGGAAGTTGATACAACAAACTACCCAAAACGGGGTCCAAAAACTTGTTGGCTTTTCATATTCCAGGGTTAGGGTTTTGGATTTTTTGTATGATAAAAATTCCTTTGGAGCCTCATTGTAAAATCATCTTCTGGYGAATGCGACTAGCGGACACATCTCTTCTCAGAGATAAGCTGCCACCATTCTAGCRAGTCTTTCACTCTGTATTTTTACAGTCTTTGTACATTTTCGCTCATTAATAGAAAATTGTGTATTATTGTATCTCTGTGTTTATGGTTGCATCTCTGATACATTCATGTTATATTATTGGATATCTRAGATATCTCTGTACATTKCTTTATTATATCTCCGCTCTCATTTYGTGCCGAAAATAATATGGATTAGTGCCCGACTAGTTGTTGATTTCCTCAGTAAAAAAAAAAGTAGTGTGGACCAAWTTGGCCTATGGTATTGATTTTTTCTTGGTGAAGTTTCTTCAATTGGTCTATCCTATGAAGTATCCTAAGCTAGAGAAGAATATTGTACTGGAGATATTTCATTATCGGAAGAATTGATATTAAAAGGCTACTTGATGAAGAACTGTTTTTTGAAGAAACAAAGTCCTTTTCAAACCAATATGGTTTCCTTGGTATCCTTTTGAACTTACCTTTACCCTTAGTGTTTTTCTATGTCTAAGGAGATGATTAATCTCATCAGAATTTTTACTTTCAGTTTCATAAAAAATTGCATTCTATGTTGACAATGAATTTACCATATGAGAGAAACCTATACCCTTTCTTTTTATCAGAGTATCGAATGGAAATACACTTCATACTTAGATTTTCCAAGTTAGTCCCTTTTTCCTTAGGGACTAAGGCATAACATATTGACCCAAAAACTCTAAGATGTTTTACCTTAGATTTAAAACCATACCAAGATTCATAAGGAGTTTTCCCATCTAAAGTTGTTGTAGGTGATTTATTTCTTAGATAAAGTGCAACGTGTACTACTTCATCCCAATATTTTGTGCTCAACTCTTTGAACCGCAACATAGATTTTTCCATGGCCACGAGAGTTCTATTCATCATTTCAGTAACTCCATTCTATTGTGAAGTATAAGAATTTGTTAATTGTCTCTTAATTCCATTGTCTCAACAATAATCATTGAATTCAATTGAAGCAAATTCTCCTTCATTATTTGTTCTCAAAGTTGCAATTTTTTTTAAGTTGCATTTCAACCATGTGTTGAAAATTTGTAAACTTTTCAAAAGCTTTAGACTTTTCCTTTAAAAACTTACACCCAAGTCATTCTAGTGCAGTCAATAATGAAAAGTATAAAATATTGATATCCACCTAAAGAAGTTTCTAGAGGACCACATATATCATTGTGAATAAATTACAAATACCGTGTTTCTCATGATAAAATAATTGGAAAATCCTCTCGCTTTTGCTTACCAAAAATACAGGCTTCACATTTATTATTTTCTCACTTAAAACTTGGCAAACCCTTTACCAAATTTAAGTCACTAATAGTATAGAAATCATGCTTAAGTAATCTCTCAAAGTTTAAGTGACCAAACGGATAATTCCATAATATGAATAAACAAATTTTTTTATTAACTGTACTCCTATTATATATTCTAGGGATAAATTTCCCTTTCATTCGTAGAATATTTCCATGATGATTTCTTGATTTATGTTCTTTATCCTTGAAATGTATTCTAACACATCACCATTATCAGCTAATATATTTTGCTTAAAAGCAACTTCATTTGTAAATCAACTCTTTGAGATGTAGTAGGAGTATCAAAAATCTTGCGAAATGGATTCCAAGCTGACCAAGCATTAGTTGAACTCTTGATATGAACAAACATGTGTTCATTTACAAAAGATTGAAGAAAAGCAAGAACTTTTTCATCTCTTAATTCCAATTTAGCTATTGGAGCAACATCACTGGGCTTGGTAGGAGGAGTATCATTATCACAAATATCACATTGTAACTCATTACATATTAATGTGTTCTGCATATAGCGTTTCCAATATTTGTAATTATTGGATCCATCCAATTTTTCCAAATGAGTGAATAAGTTGATTAACTTAAACATGTTCAGTGATGATAAATTGTGTTAAATAATTAGAATTTTCAAGTGATTCAAAGTATATCATGCCATGAAAATGTGTCACAAGTCACCAAATAAGAGATCACACATTCCATACAAAAAATAGAACTTTTTAGGGGCTTGGCCTTGATCCACTAAAAGTCTTGTAAAAAAGAGAATTTGAGAGAGGTTTGCACTAAACTCTTCTCAACATCTTAACTTCAAAATTACATAATTGGTAATTTGCAAAGATCATCCTCTTGTCTTTAAAATGAGAATTGAGTCCTCTAAATAAATTCAAACTTTCAAAATTTGACAAGTTTACCAGAAATGAAATGGATTTCTAATCTTTCACAAGTGTGATAAGAACCCTCCTCATTGATTTATAAACAGTTCAAATAATTGTTCTTTACCAAATGTAAAGCAAGTCCACCCTTTAAAATATGGAAAATTCTCATTCAATTTATAATTCTCCTTTTGGTTCACCATATTTTCAAACTTTGTGCAAAAGAAAATTAACTAACCTTCTTCATGGTATCACGTAGAGGTTGCGCTATGAGCAACCTCCTCTCCAAGGCTCTCCATTCCCCATCTTGCATGAAACTGCCCAACTTGATTCATTTGGGTGATCGATATCTACAGTAGCAAATATCCGAGTGGCTGATAATGCATATTATGTCTCGTACTTGAATAGAAAATCTGTGGTTTGATCAAAATTGATTGTTGGTAGAACATGACTTTATGCAAATAGAGTTGTGATAGTCTTTTTCCTTGACTTTGATTGCACTCCCTCTAGTGACTTGCACACATTATGAGTATTGTTGGATGTAGTCATGCATTTCAGATCTGCAATTGGAAATATCTGTAGCAGTTAGAAAGTGCATAGAGCCTTATCTATGCCAGAGAGACTTATTTGGTGGGATGCCCAAAGGGAACATTGTGCTAAAAGATTCGAACTCGATAGAAAGGAAGTGCATCCATCTATCGGTCGAGTATTCGGAAAACAACCAACAATCTAGATCTTGGGCAGATCCTGTAATGACAAACGATGGTGGGCTTGAGTTCGAGTTCCTCCAGAACCTCTCATCTGGTTAAGTTGAGCCACATTTTTTAGAACCAGGTCGATGCTTTTCCCATGCAGTATTTGAAAAGTTGTATGGTAGATTTGAATCACTGTATGGGTAAATCGTTGTTTGAATATGATTTAGGGCTTTCATCTAGTTCAGATCGTGGCTCCATATTTGAGCATTGGATTAACACTGCGGTAACTTTCCCTTTGTGGCTTGAGGATTCAATGCATAACTTTGAAGATTGCAACATAACAAATATCGATAATGAAGTGCAGGTCTTAGATAGAAAATGATGGCTTGATCTAGATTTAAAATCTATTTTAAAAAAACTGCAACTCTTCACAAGAAATTGCCAGATTTATAAGTAGATATGAAACAATTTTTTTTACAATATTAGCACTCCAATAAATTAAAAAAGGAAGTGGATCTATGAGATTTGAAAAAAAAAAAAAACACTCATTTTAATACTTAGATCTCATAATTGTACAAATAAAATAACTATTTTTTAATCAAATCTACAACATAAAACATAAAATTGTGAATTTTAGGAATACAATTAGATTACACTTAATCTACTTATTATTTAACAAGGTAGATTTGATCAGAAAATAGAACAAGATAAGAATAAATTTGATACAATAATTTTGTATTAAAATTTTCAAAAAGTAATTTGTTGGAATCAAAATAACCTTTTCCTTATTGAATTTACAACATGATTACCTCAAAATTGTTTCCTTTGAATTTGGAGAGATTCTAGTTGATGTTGTGGAGACTTCCTTGCCTCCTCAATCCATCACCAATTTTTCCAACACCATTCAACATGGATCTGATACCATGTTGAAGAAGTGTTGTGAGACACACAATTTTATTAATAAGAAAAAAAGACTTATAAAAAAAGTGAGGGCTAAAAGTCTACTCACCTCACTTGGGAAAGAGTTAGTTTATATAACACAACTTTATGAATTTTTTTAGGAAAACAACCAATCATATAATCACATGGGTATGATAAGTGTCCTTTAGATATTAAGCTGAATGTCCTTTTGACAAATAATCTAGAATAGACTAATTCCTAAAACATTTAATCTAGAAAAATACTTAGACTATTAGAACTTTAGGATTACTAGGCTAAGAATAAGTAGTAATGCGAGGATCAACTAATCTATTCATTGAATCCATTGGATCATATGTTCCCAAAATAGGCTACAAAGCCATCTTTATGTGGCAGAGCTTATAAAATTAGGATCCCACATGGAATGTTCTTCAGAAGAGAAATTTTATAGGGCTAGGATGGTGTTGTCAATTTCACCAAGTAGAAGAAACTATAGTTCATCTTATGGTGGAATGCCCATAATCCAAGGAGGTATGGAAAAAGGTGGAAATATTAATAGGGTTGGGAATCTCTAAGAAGGAGGAAGTCTTGAAGAGGCCTTTAGAACTTGGTGCAATAGAAATGAGTCTTCCAAGATCGAAGCACAAGACTTGGTGCAATAGAAATTAGTCTTCCAAGATCGAAGCACTACTACTTAACATAGTTTGGGAAGTATGGATTGATAGAAATCTAAATATATTTGAAGAGTAAGAGACACTTCCCCTCAAATGTGTTGTCTAGTCCTTGAATATCTTAAACCCACAATTGCAAGAAAAACATATCTCGCATATGCAAGGTGAAGTGGAAATAAATAAGGATATTCAATGGGATATTTTTGATGATGCATGACAGAAGAATCCTTGTAAAGGAGGTTCAAGTGACTTTCTATACTCATCTTTAGATCATAGTGTTTATTTTAAATGTGGAATTGGTCAAGAAATAATATGTCAATTAATGATGGCTTTAAACTTGGTCCTGAAACTAGCACAACAATTTGGTATGACCAAATTACAATTTTTTGGATATTTACAGTTTGTTATCCAATGGATGCACAAAGAAATTGATCTCAGGAATTTTACATTATGAATCTAATCTCTCAATCTATTGACATCTTTCTCATATACATCTCTATCTCATATTTACCAGCACAAGAATAGTGCTAAAAATGAGCTCTCAAAAGCTAGAGTTAGGATGGAACGAGGAACTTGGATTATTTCAATAATCTAGAATGGACATACTACAAAAATATTAATGAACATTGGACCTAAATTTATCAATTACAATTTCTATCTTAGTTTTTGTATAATGATGGACTTTCACAAATCCTGGGATGAATGATTAATGTACTTTTTTTAATGTCATTTTTATTCCTTTTGAAGAGGCCACTGATCTAACTAAGAAGGAACAACTTTCAATCTTTTTTGTGATGATGAATTAGACATAAAAATGTCATGCAAAGGACTTAAAATCACTTATGAATTCCATGAGCATCTTACAATGTATTTTTGTTATATTAATAAAAACACATATTTTTTTTTAAAATATGATCATTAATGAGAAATTATGAAAGATATAAAAATCCAATAAATTACATAAAAAAATTATAATAAGTACAAAACATTCACAAAACACATTATTCATTGCGTGTGCAAAAGAAGAAAAATGAAGAACAAATAGAACATTTATATTTAAAATATTGCCATGATAGTATAAAACATATCCTTGTGATAAATACTAAGATTTTTTCATGAAATAATGCGCACATGGAAAATAGTTGAGAAAAGAGAATACACACATTGATATGATAGCACAATGAAATATCCTCTCGCTATTTATGTATATTAGTTCCCTTAGCTATAAATAATGGCCACTCAAAAGAGCTAGGACAGTAAGTCCCTCTACCTCCTTACTTCTATGCCCCTAATTTTTTTTAACTTATTTGTTCTTTTAAACTTGTAAATACCAAAATATAATCTATATGATTGTTTTTTTTTTTTAAATAATAGTTTAGTTTTTATGGATTCCACAAACAAATGGTCTTCCTTCTATTGTGTTCCACTCAATGTCGACAAAGAACCATTAATCGATGGTTAGTGTGAATAATCAGTTGACTTATTATTCAAATAATTGTGTGAGGAAATACTATGCATGGTTTTTTCCAACTTGAGTATTTCCATCCACTTCCTGGAAATACCTATGATGGAAGTGGTGTATAATAGGAAAGTATTCCATTCAACTTATAGAACTCTCACTAAAAGGGGAAGGAGAAGAAAAGCTCCAAAGAAATGAATCCAAACTCATATTAAAGCTAACTAATGTAATTTTCAAGTCCAAAGGCATCATATTGAAGTATAACTCCTATAATTTGTCAATTCCAAAGGGAAACTTGAATGGTGAGATATACTAATGAGAATCAATCACAACGTCAATGTGTGTGGATAGCTATTATTTCATTTTCATGCATTTTGACCTATTGATCTCATCAAACTAAGTTGGCTTTTCCTTTTGTTGAGTTGTAATGACAACCCATGAAAATATAGTGAGATGTAATGATTACCCTCCATTTCTTCCTAATCATGGAACCTATTGAATGGATCCTCTATTAGTTATTCATGGACCATCCAAAAAGAAAATCTTGTCTTTGGCAATGCAACCATCTGCACCTAGAAAAGCGAGGTGCATTCTCCAACCCAATGTTGAAGGTATTGTAATGTTCGTTCCATGTAATTTATATCCTAAGTAACATCAACCCAATATAATATATTATATAAAAAAATAAAAATATAGTATTAATAAACCAAATGTGAACTAAATAATAATCATTCAGAAATCTTTACATATATAAAATTAACACTACAAAAATTAAATCATATCAACTATTTGATGAAGAAGAATATGAGGAAAATATGTTTGGCACTATTCATGGCAGTTGTATTCAATTGTTTTTTGGATCCCTTTGAGTTTCATTTGATTTTGTTATAGTCACATTAAAAATAATGATAGTAGCTTAATACCATGCTACCAAAATATCATCCATTCAACAAACATTGCACAAACATGCAGTCATAATATAATTTCTAACCAAATGGAGGGAGTGGTTTACCAATTGTTGCCTTCCACCTTGATTTGTATAGTAATTGTTTGTTTGTGCTCCTATTTGGAAAGCACCCATCCTCGTCTTTCTTCTGACAACACCAACCTTCGAACTCATCGCCCAATCTCACATCATTAACTCTAACATTGCTAGACTCAAAATATTTTTTAGGTTGTCCATGGACACAAATGGATCTCAATTTCAAAATCTTTGATTTTGCATTGTGAGCCAAGATTTTAAGGGTTGGTCTTTCTCATGTCATACAATATAGTTTAGAAATCAAAGATTGAAATCACTCTAGCCCTTCAAGAAATGGAAATAGTTGTCTAATACATGTATCCATCTAGACTCTTCTCATGCTAGATCATTGTTTCATTTTTCATAGAATTGAGTTCAATATTTCTATTAAAAGAATATTAATAATAAAGAGTCTAGTATGCATATCAACATAAAAATAAAACACAAAGATGACTTTGCGGAACCACATCATTTGAAGTGGTGTAAATGCATTGCTTATTACTATTAATCCTTTTAATAGTTCTTCCCAATAACTTATACATAGTTTTATGTAATGTCCCCACATGAACACCATTGCTCCTCAAAACATTTTGTATGTTTCTTTTTCAAATATAGTATGCATGCATGCATCACTTAGCTTGCTTATAGATATCAGATGCACATTCACACAATATACACAAGATTTATCCTCAAAAATTTAATTAGGAAAATTAATACTAACCTAGATTAGATTACAAACCTAATTCATTAACCTAAATTAATTTACAATAAGTTGAAACCATTAATTAAAATAACACATAATTGACCAAAAAATTTCATCAAAGCCTTTGTATCCAAACCTCCAAATGAAAGGCCCACTAGTTCCCTATGCCTCTAGCTAAGGATAAGTCCCCTCTAATCCCCACCTAAATATGAAATAAGTCTATCAACAAAAGATACAACATCATATCGGAACATCACTTTGTTCTATTTTTTCAAATAAAAAGACACTATTTCAATGACAAAATAACTTTTGTATAAACCTTCTCTTCCCAAATTATCCACTTTGAAAAAAATTTAAATATTGAATTTTCTATAATTGTGATATAAATATTTTAATTTATGTTAATCACTTACGTGGCAATCAGTTAGCTATGAAAGTAATTTTTAAATATGATTAGGTAAATGTAAAAAAGTAAACACATAAACGGATGCCTTTATAATAGCTAAGAAGTTAATAATTGAAATCACAGTCATTTATTTTGTGTTACTACTAAGAATATTCCAGCCATATTTAATCCTGTTCATAGAAAATTTATTAAGCACTAAACCCCTATTAAATCTACCCATTGTCAATAAGGCTGGAATTTACTAAAGTGGGGAGTAATTTATTAAACAATTTTAATCTATTATTTAATTTATAAATTCATTATTTATATTTATATGAAATGATAAAAAAAAAAGAGAGAGGAGGTAATGTTGTTAAAAGAGGTAGGCTTTCTAAAGGTAAAACGAAGAGATATCTGAGGCTTTCCTATTGGCTGAATAGATAGTGAAAGTTGTACAAATCTTTTTAAGTGGGCTGTTATAGGATATTTCTGCCTCCCAAAACAACAAAATTTCTATTTTGATCAAATGGATCATACTTCTTAGTTACCTATAGTGTGAGGTAAAATATGGATGCAATGGGGTTGCTCATTCTTATTTGACAACCCGATAGACGAGGAAACTGTCATCTGTGAAGGTCCTTGGAGCTATGGCTCTTCATAGCTGGTTCTAAAACCTTTGATGGTGGGTTGTTAGAGGAGACAGTTCTAGAATGGGGAGATTAGAACCTTTGATGGTGGGTTGTTAGAGGAGACAGTTCTAGAATGGGGAGATTAGAACTTGGTTCACATGTTAGACTAAAAATGTGCCCTTCGGACGTAGGTTCTGCCACATGCATAGCCATATTTTCAGAGATTTCCCTCAAAGAGATGGAGCCAACAGTGATGGGTTATCCAGTATAAATCACTTGTTCCACAAGGAGAATGGAGGCATCTATGGCCTCTCGTCTTTACTCCGAAGGCATGAATACATACCAACAAGTTGAGAAGGATCATGCAATAGAGATGTAGGGGACGATCCTTTAGTGTTAGGCTTGAATGCTATTGTTGGCGAACTTGTGAAGAGGGAGGGGATCTAAAGTCTAGATGAGACAAAGTGGATCTGTGCTTCATTAATAGAGGGCGTGAAGGTTGGATCGATGGATTCAATTAGGCAGGTCAGGGAAGGGAATGTAGATCAAGCCATCCTCGGATCGATGGATCATCCTCACATATTTTCAAAGGATTTAAGGCCAGATGGGATCAGAGTAGGATATCATTGAGACACCAACCAGGCTGAGTAGTTTTCTCCTTGATCGATGATATAACCTGATTTTTTCTCTGTAACTCCTGTGAGATGCTTGCGTTAAGAAAGAGTGAATCTTTAAAACCTAGTCTAAACGTTCTACCTTTTGGTTTTTTTGGTAAATTTTTTTGTTTGATTTTGCCAAGGAACGGTTTTTTTTTGGTAAATGTTTTTGTTTGATTTTTTCAAGGAATGGTTGGTTTTTTTGGTAAATTTTTTCTTTTGATTTTGCCAGGTGAGGAATGGTTAGCTCTGCAGATTTGAGTGGCTATGTTTAGATAATCAGAGTGCTCAGGGGTTTTTCAGCACACTGAATCTATTTATGCATTCAGAAATGCAATTTAAACAACAAAAAATAGTTATTTTGTCCAAATTTACATAGCCATATTTCCTCAAAAAAAATCCAAAAAATATTAAGTAGTCTAAAAATTTTACATTTTGATTCTTTTCAATCAATTTTTTTTTCTGTTAAATAGTTTTTCTAACATTTTCATATCACTGTGAAAACTAGAAAAGCATGAAAAATATAGCACTGTGTGGCTAAGATCAATTAACATTATATTTTCAAGCCTTGAATAAAATAAAACATATGACACAAAGGAAATGAATCCGTGAATGGATTTCTTGTAACATTGTTAGAGCACAGTAATAAATATAATGTAGTTACATATAAACTAATTTACAAATTTAATAAAACAAATTTGCAAAGATAACGTTTTCTGCTCTTCCGTGCTGCATATACTCCTACTGGGATGTATTCTTTGAACGTCAGTACATAAGTTTACTAAGATTACTTACTTAAGTGGACTAAGATTGGTCACAAGCTATAAGTAGCATTCGCTGCTATGCCATGCTGCATACTTTTGGCAAAGCCTGGCATACTTTTGGCAGTGTGAGTACATCTGGGATTTAACATTTCAGTCTCCAAAGCATAAGTTGAAGAATATTGGTCAAAGGCAGAGAGGTGCAGTGGTGTTGTGTCTGCTGGGAATGGAAATGGAGGAGTGGTAATGTCCACCACACCTTCTAACATCTGGATGACTTGGCTCATAGAAGGACGACGAGATGCACTGAACTGGATACACCACAGTGCAACTAAACTTAATTTTTTGGCTATGCCTTGTTCTTCTTGTGACATGTCTCCATTTCTGAGTTTCCCAAAATAACCGTTTTCCACCTGCTTAAAAGCCCACTCCGGATAGTAGAATTTGCTTGATCTACTCCCCCTATTGTCAAAGTTCTTCCTTCCTCCGACCATCTCCATAACCAACATACCATAACTGTAAACGTAACCAACATACCATAACTGTAAACGTCAGATCTGTCAGTAACAGGTCCATACACTCTTGACCACATCTCTGGGGCAGCATAACCTAGCGTTCCTCCATGTGCCGCTGATATGTGACTTTGCTCTCTATCTGATATTTTAGCTAGACCAAAATCTGCAACTTTGGGTAAAAAATTGGCATCAAGAAGAACATTGTGAGGCTTTATGTCACAATGTAAGATGAGATTTCTGCAATCTTCATGGAGGTATGCAATACCCCTAGCTGTGCCAACTGCAATTGAATGTAACTGTTTCCAACTCAACTCTTCCTGATTGCCTCCATGGATATACTTGTCTAGGGAACCATTAACCATGTATTCATACACCAAAGCTCTTTTGGATCCCTTGGAACAATAACCCAAGAGGCGCACCAAGTTGATGTGATATGTAGTTCCCACTGTAGCCACTTCGGCAATGAATTGCTGCTCACTCTGTTTAGATTCATCTAAAATCTTGACAGCTATGAGACGTCCACTGCGAAGCTTCCCTTTATAAACTGTTCCAAAACCTCCTTTCCCAACCTTCTCTGCGAAATTGTTGGTGTAGGCTTTAATATGAGTATATGAATATCTGGTGGGCATCTGTGAGGAATAATAATTTAAAAAATTCTCCAGGGAGGGAGGCCTAGAGTCGAGAGGGTCCATAAACGCTCGAATGCATTGGTCCTCCGTTCGAATGCTTTGCTCCTCCTTACTCGCAGGCTTCTTACAACAAATTTGACGGCGGGCTACTATGCAATAGACCAGCAGTATGCTAACGATAGCGCATACTGGAGCGAGTATCTCTGGAATTATTGTTTGTTAGAGTATTGAACATAAAAGATAAGCAAGATTAACTAATGGATCAGTTTTAAAAGAGAATCGTTTTACCTGCTTTAAGTTTTTCAGATAACTTTGCATATGGCCGCCTCTTTCTAAATACCACATTTCCTTCACGAAGACGAAACACAAACAGTGACCCACATTACTAACATAGATAGAGATGGATAATCATAATATGGTCAATTACAGAAATTTTGAAGATCCTCACCATTAAAGCAATTCCTGTCGCGGACATCATCATTAGGACAAATGCAATAATGTTCATAATTCTGGTCATGGAAATAAGAGAAACATCTCCCTCCACTGTGTCGGCATGAACGACAATCGTCAGGTATAGACCACGTGATTTCGAATCCTGTTTGCTGGAGTTGCTCGAAATTTTTATCTGCGGTAATGTTGTAGTTTTCATTGGTTGGAACGATGATAGTATGCCGCTGGCAACTTGGAATTTGGATGTCTGGGTAGAAGAAGCAATGGTTGTCAGATCCTCTGCAATCGCTAGGCATCATATTTTCTAGTACGTCCGCCTGTTGCTGTGTACAGTTAAGAATTGTTCCTCTAATATATCCATGAGATAGCTTGAAGAATTGACCTTTCATTAACCAATCGTACGTGATAGAGGAATCGCCTATATAATCTTGGGAGATTTGAAGGGTTAGGGTAGAGTAAGAGGATTTTGTGATATCTCCAATTACTCTGGCAGTGAATTGGTCCAAGTGTAACGAAGTAGTCTGAGTTCCATTTAGATTTGCTTCGCACTCAGCAAATAAAGGGCCACATCTTCCGAAGGGATATGAAATGGTGGAAGTGCCACAAATGAAATCTTTGCAGTCTGCATAAGATGGAAAAGGATATTGGGCGTTGAAGGAAGAGAGCGCAGAAATAATATAGGTAAGAAACAGCAGCATGATGAAGAGGGAGGAGCTCATCTTCCCATGCCCAACTCAACATACGAAGATAAACGAACAAGTGAAATTATCAACGAAACCAACGACGAATTGCAAAGAAAATTTAAGATGATCGATGGAAAATAGACAATGAGAGGAGAGGAGAGGAGAGGATATAAGAAGATGGAAAATCAGATGGCACGCTTGAATTCACCAACTTCAGACCAATTTGAGGTCACTCATTCTTTCCAGGTTTGAAAAATATAGGAAAGTTGGGCTTTGGCATCCCGTACATTCTCCATGCATAGTGTAAAATGCTTGACCGCAACATTGCCACTTGAGATTTCCCGGATGCTATCATGTCATGGCTGACGAGTATTTTCAGACTAAAGACCAAATGCCATTTTACATGTGCTGTTTATGTATTTTCTCTGGAGCGCACTCTGTCATTCTGTCACTTCGTCTCCCATTTTATCTGTGACAGTAATTCACAGCCCAACTGAACCGACCCCAAACCCCTTTATATGTTCTGTTTATGTACGGTAAAGACGATATCGTAAGAGTTTCTACACATTTTTGTGAAACACGAGCTTTTCAGAAACGTGAAAACCCTCGACACAGTTATTTTCAGTCCAGAGGTGGACAGTTTAAAGTTGGTCTGTGATGTAAAAGACAAACGAAGGATGTACTACTCACAGCTAGAAAGTGTATTTTCACAAACTTTGACACGTTTACAAATATTCTACTTGATTTCTGGTGATACGTTTTTGTCGAGGGTATTGCGTAGAAGCTTGCCCTCTTCTAGAAGATCTCATTATCCAACTATCCAGTCTCGTTTGGATTATAAGATTCCTTCATCAAGAGTTTTTATTACAGAGTTGAGAAGTTATTTGATAGTGGAAAGTGGTTTTCTTGACAGAATAAAGCATAGAATGATCTGATATGGATATTTTATTGACACAATCAAGCATACAATGTTCAACTTAAAACGGTTTATTATTAATTGGTATAAATTGTTGATGATAGATCTTTGTTTGAGAGGTATTTTTTTAATTTAGTTTATTTTTTAATTGTGTAAAAAATAAATTCTAATTTTAAAAATAATAAAATTTTTGAGAATGTAGGTTTTCATAATATTAGAGAAACTTTTGGATCAAGATTGTGTGTGGATTATCAAAAACTTTGTGATACACAAGTTTCTCTAATAATAATAAGATGGTTTTAGATAAACTAAAATAAATCAAAGCATAGTAAAGGAATCAAGGCAGATAAGCTATTACAGCTAGTATTGGAGTGGCCTTTCGTTGTGGCTTGGAAGGTGTCCGGGCATGCATTAGTAAGGAATCTAGATGGTACCTGTTAAAAAAATGTAAATAAAAAAAACCTAAATGCAGTAAAATAAATCAAAGCATAGTAAAGGAATGAGACACTCCATAAACAAATGGGTGCCTCCAACATGAAAAGTGTGCAGTGTTTCTTAATGATATAAAGTTACTTAGAAATCGAGAGAGAAGCCATTGCACAAGATTAACACACAATAATAGAATGTATTACTTAATAGACAAATGGAGGTTACATATATAGCATGCAGATCACTGACTCCTAGCAATCTAGATCCTAAGAAAGTGGATCTGATTAGCTAAAAATAGTAAACCTAGAAACTCACAGTTATAACAGTCATAGTTGAAACTCACAGTTACAACAGTCATAGTTAACCTAGAAACTCACAGTTACTACAGTTGTAAGCATTATCTCTAACACCCTCCTTTAATGCTTACATTACAAATATCACAATCACAAATTACAAAACATAACAAAAGGTTACAACACTAGAACTTTCATCTCTTTGTCTGATCTGGTCTTCCTCAGCACTGAAACTCACTCTGCAATCACACGGCTTCCGCTCTTTCTTCTCCCTCTTCTTCGAGCTTTCCATCGACACATTTAAAGTCAAAACGCTTCTTACCATCATTGTAGCACTTGTATACTGGACAATTTGACAACTCGGCTCATCGGGGCTTTCGTGATAAAAGGTGCCAATTATTTATGCATTCTATTAACTTGCCTTCATCTGTCGGATTTTTGCTTTCGACTATCCTTCGGTATATAGAAGAATAGTTTGGATACTGAATGTCTTCAACATTCCTTTACACAAGGTGACTTCCAATAAAAACATTGTACTTGAAACTAGGGCTACCAGCTTGCATCAAGATACAA
>JZKD02S2248360.1:326201-348773 GCA_000966675.3 Picea glauca
ATATATATATATATATATATATATATATATATATATAATGTAATAAGTAGAGGTTTCTTAAAGAGGTGTTGCATAAGAACCTGCACACTATTAGTCAATGTTTCTATTCGATTGAAATGGTAATCCACTAATAACTCTTCCTCGGAAGCTATCTTTTTTATTGCGCACGGGACTACCTGATTATCTTCACGTCCCTCATATATGCAATTCGGTTGTTTGTTTGTTGTCTTGGGTTGTGTGTTGTTTATAAACCCTACGATATTGTTGGAAACTTTAGGCCTTCCATCAATATATTAAGTCTCTCCCTTATTTTTATCCTTGTTTATTAGTTGTATATAATTTATGGCGAGTGCATATCTCCACATACTTCACATGTACCGGACCAGCTGCATCCAATCGTTATAATTGTAACACGGTTCGACATAGTCCATCAATTCAGTTACTGTATTGTATTTTACAATTATTCCATCCATGGAAAATAGCCCCAAGCCATGCAGGGAGGATGGTGAAATGTGATATGTCCTATTATTGACAACAAAGTCAATATATGTAGGAGGTAGTTCCTTAGGTACCCATTGTTTCACCAGATGCTTATACTTGAGTGGAACCTCTATGTCTCCTATTCTCTCATCATCATAAGAACATGATCCTCCTTCGGCAAGAAAAAATTTCATGCGTCTACAAAATTTTATACTGACTTTTTCACCTTTGGTCCTTGTTTACTTATCATATCTACTAGATGCAGTCGCATTTCCCTCTATTTGTCCTAAGATTTCCTCACTCGATGAAGAAATATCTGGCAGGTACTTGTTTGGTTGTACCTTCAGTTGTGCACGTGTTGTTAGTTAGTAGTCCATCATCACTAGTTCTAATTTATGAACTTTTTTTTTCTATATTCAAAGTTCTAAATAAAAAATTTATATATTTAGTTTTGGATGCGCAATTAGACTAGGGTGCAATTACCAATATTAATGGTCAACCACCTAATTTAATGTGATATCCCTCTTGATTTTGGACATATTAAGGACATATTAATGTGATAACACTAAGGACATGACAAATTTATCATATGGATCTAAGAAAAAAATAGTAGTAAGGTTGTTGTTTGTTGGATTGGTGAAAATTAGAATTATTATAAGAAATGTCCATTGAAGATGAGGGTCAATGCTATGGAGTAAGAAATCCAACCATCAGTTGGTGTGTTGCAAATCTTGGGTGCTTTAGTTGGCAATATGTATAAGGCAAGCCAAGAGTAGAACTATACAAATATTAGTTTTGTTCAAGACAAGAGTAGAACTATACAAATATTAGTTTTGTTCAAGCCAAGAGTAGAACTATACAAATATTACTTTTTTTCAATCCAAGTTGAAGAATAAGTTAGTTATGGCGATGGTTAAAACTAGTGCAACCCACATTTTTATGTAGGAAGTAGTGGTTGTTAAACTCAATGTGCAGTTGAAATTGGTGCAGTCTTCTTTCAAGGCAGTAAGATATAATAGTTAGTTGACAGAGACATGTAGAATTTAGTTAGTTTTTATGCCCTCAGGAGCAATTGGCCAAGAGTCCCCAAAATGGTTTGGGATGCGACTTGAAACTGGGCATATAATGAATATCAAGACTCGGATTGAGGAACCGTCGACTCCGATGGATTCCTGGGATAGGATTTCATCTATATCACCCCTCACTCATGGGTGCCATGCCTCATAAGTTGTTTTACTCATTGATTTCGACAACTAGTGTTTTTCTCAGTTTGAAGCAATGCAACATTTGGATTAAGGGGTCCAATTTAGGAAACCATGCCTCAAGAGTGGATGGATAATTTGGTCACCTATTCCATGCCTAAACAAGCTTGCAACATCTCATGAAACTCAAAAATGTTGCTCCATTAGTCTTTTATGCCCTGAGCGGGAATTGGCCAAGATTCCCTGAAATGGTTTGGGATGCAACTTGCAACTGGACATAAAACAAAAAATGAGACTCGGATTGAGGAACCATCATATTTGTTGGATTCTTGGCATAGGATTTTAGTTAGATCACCCCTCACTCCTAGTTCCAAACCCTCAAAAGTTGTTTTTTTCATCAATTTCGATAACTAGTGCTTTGCTCAATAAGAAGTAATGCAACATTTGGATTTAGTGGTCCAATTTACGAAACCATGCCTCGAGAGCAGATGGACAATGTGGTCACCTAGTCCATGCCTAAACAAGCATGCAAAATCTCATGGAGCTCAAAAATGTTGCTCCATTAGGATTTTATGCCCTAAGGATGAATTGCCAAGAGTCCCTGAAATGGTTTGCGATGCGAATTGAAACTGGGCATAAAACAAAAATCAAGACTTGGATTGAGGAACCATCGACTCTGATGGATTCCTGGGATAGGATTTCACCTAGAGCACCCCTCACTCCTAGGTTCCATGCCTCAAAATTTTCTTTACTCATTGATTTCGAGAACTAGTGTTTTGCTCAGTTTGAAGCAAACCAACATTTGGATTAAGGGGTCCAATTTATGAAAATATGCCTCAGGAGTGGATGGAAAATATATTCACTTAGTCCACGCCTAAAAAATCTTGCATCATCTCATGGAACTCAAAAATGCTACTTCATTAGGGTTTTATGCCCTCGGGAGCAATTGGCCAAGAGACCCCGAAATGTTTTGGGATGCGACTTGCAACTGGGAATGTAAGAAATATCGAGACTTGGATTAAGGAACCATCAACTACGATGGATTATTGGGATAGGATTTCATCTAGAGCATCCCTCACTCACAGGTGCCATGCCTCAGAAGTTTCTTTAATCATTGATTTTGAGAACTAGTGCTTTGCTCAATTTGAAGCAATGCAACATTTGGATTAAGGGGCCAATTTATGAAACCATGCCTCAGGAGTGGATGGATAACTTTTTCACCTAGTTCATGCCTAAAAAATATTGCAACATCTCACAGAACTCAAAAATGTTGCTCCATTAGTATTTTATGCCCTGAGTGAGAATTGGACAAGAGTCCTCGAAATGGTTTGGGGTGCGACTTGCAATTGGGCATAAAATGAAAACTGAGATTCAAATTGAGGAACCGTTGTCTCTGTTAGATTCCTGGCATAGGATTTTAGCTAGAACACCCCCCACTCTCGGTTCCAACCCCTCGGAAGTTGTTTTTTTCATTGATTTCCATAACTAGTGGTTTGCTAAGTAAATAGAAATGCAACATTTGGATTTAGGGGCCCAATTTACAAAACCATGCCTCGGGAGAGGATGGACAATGTGGTCATCTAGCCTATGCCTAAACATTCCTGCATAATCTCATGGAGCTCAAAAATGTTTCTTTGTTAGTCTTTTATGCCCCGAGGATGAATTGCCAAGAGTCCCCGAAATGGCTTGGGATGTGACTTGCAACTGGGAATAAAACAAAAACTGAGACTCGGATTGAGGAACCGTTGACTCCAATGGATTCCTGGGATAGGATTTCACCTAGAGCACCCCTCACTCCTAGGTACCATGCCTCGGAAGTTGATTTACTCATTGATTTCAAGAACAAGTGTTTTGCTCAGTTTGAAGCAAACCAACATTTGGATTAAGGGGTCCAATTTATGAAACTGTGCCTCAGGAGAAGATGAAAATTATATTCACCTAGTCCATGCCTAAAAAAATTTGCATCATCTCACGGAACTCAAAAATGTTGCTCTGTTAGGTTTTTATGCCCTTAGGAGAAATTGGCCAAGAGTCCTTGAAATGGTTTGGGATGAGACTTGCAACTGGGCATATAATGAATATGGAGACTCGGATTGAGGAACCATTGACTCCAATGGATTCCTGGGATAGGATTTCATCTAGAGAACCCATCACTCATGGGTTCCATGCCTCAGAAGTTGCTTTAATCATTGATTTCAAGAACTAGTGTTTTTCTTAGTTTGAAGCAATGCAACATTTGGATTAAGGGTCCAATTTATAAAACCATGCATCGGGAGAGGATGGATAATATGGTCACTTAGTCCATGCCTAAACAATCTTGCAGCATCTCATGGAACTCAAAAAAAATTCTCCGTTAGTCTTTTATGCCCTAAGCGGGAATTGGCCAAGAGTCCCCGAAATGGTTTGGGATGTGACTTGCAACTGGGCATAAAATGAAAACCAAGACTCATATTGAGGAACCGTCATCTCTATTGGATTCTTGGCATATTATTTTAGGTAGAGCACCCCTCACTCCCGATTCCAACCCCTCAGAAGTTGTTTCTTTCATCGATTTCGATAACTAGTGCTTTGCTCATTAAGAAGCAATGCAACATTTGGATTTAGGGGTCCAATTTACGAAACCATGCCTCTAGAGTGGATGGAAAATGTGGTCACCTATTCCATGCCTAAAAAATCATGAAACATCTCATGGATCTCAAAAATTTTGCTTTCTTAGGCTTTTATGCCCGGAGGAGGAATTTCCAAGAGTCCCCAAAATGGTTTGGGATGCGACTTGCAACTGGACATAAAACGAAAACCGAGACTTGGATTGAGGAATCATCGACTCCGATGGATTCCTGGGATAGGATTTCAACTAGAGAACCCCTCATTCCTGGGTGCCATGCCTTGGAAGTTGTTTTACTCATTGATTTCGAGAACTAGTGTTTTTCTCATGAGTTTGAAGCAAACCAACAATTGGATTAAGGGGTCCAATTTATGAAACTGTGCCTCAAGAGTGGATGGAAAATATAGTCACCTAGTCCATGCCTAAAAAATCTTGCAGCATCTCACAGAAGTCAAAAATGCTTCTCTGTTAGGTTTTTATGCCCTCAAGAGCAATTGGTCAAGAGTCCCCGAAATGGTTTGGGATGCGACTTGCAACTGGGCATATAACGAAGATCGAGACTCAGATTGAGGAACCGTCGAATCCAATGGATTATTAGGATAATATTTCATATAGAGAACCCCTCATTCACAGGTGCCATGCCTCAGAAGTTTCAATAATCATTGATTTCAAGAACTAGTGTTTTTCGCAGTTTGAAGCAATGCAACATTTGGATAAAGGGGCCAATTTACGAAACCATGCCTCGGGAGAAGATGGATAATTTGGTCACCTATTCCATGCCTAAACAATCTTGCAGCATCTCACGAAACTCAAAAATGTTTCTCCGTTAGTCTTTTATGCCCTGAGAGGGAATTGGCCAAGAGTCCCCGAAATGGTTTGGGATGTGACTTGCAACTGGGAATAAAGCGAAAACCGAGACTCATATTGAGGAACCGTCATCTCTATTGGATTCCTGACATAGGATTTTAGCTAGAGCTCCCCTCACTCCCGGTTCCAACCCCTCGAAAGTTGTTTTTTCATCGATTTCGATAACTAGTGCTTTTCTCAATAAGAAGCAATGCAACATTTTGATTTAGGGGTCCAATTTATGAAACCATGATTCTGGAGTGGATGGACAATGTGGTCACCTACTCCATGCCTAAATAAGCATGCAGAATATCATGGAGCTAAAAAATGTTGCTCCGTTAGGATTTTATGCCCAGAGGAGGAATTGCCAAGAGTCCTCGAAATGGTTTGGGATGCGACTTGCAACTGGGCATAAAACAAAAATAAAGACTCAGATTGAGGAACCATCAACTCCGATGGATTCCCGGGAAAGGATTTCAGCTAGATCACCCCTCACTCCTAGGTGCCATGCCTTGGAAGTTGCTTTACTCATTGATTGCGATAACTAGTGTTTTGCTCAGTTTGAAGAAAACCAACATTTGGATTAAGGGGTCCAATTTATGAAACCGTTCCTCATAAGCAGATGGAAAATATAGTCACTTAGTCCACACCTAAAAAATCTTGCAACATCTCACAAAACTCAAAAATGTTGATCCGTTAGGTTTTTATGCCTTAAGGAGAAATTGGCCAAGAGTCCCTAAAATGGTTTGGGATGCGACTTGCAACTGGGCCTATAACAAATATCGAGACTTGGATTGAGTAACCATCGACTTTGATAGATTCCTGGGATAGGATTTCATCTAGAGCACCCCTCACTCATGGGTGCCATGCCTCAGAAGTTGCTTTAATCATTGATTTCGAGAACTAGTGTTTTTCTCAGTTTGAAGCAATGTAGCATTTGGATTAAGGGGCCAATTTACAAAACCATACCTCAAGAGTGGATGGATAATTTGGTCACCTATTCCATGCTTAAACAATCTTGCAGAATCTCACAGAACTCAAAAATGTTGCTCCATTAGTCTTTTATGCCCTAAGCGGGAATTGGCTAGGAGTCCCCGAAATGGTTTGGGATGCAACTTGCAACTGGGCATAAAATGAAAATCGAGACTCAGATTGAGGAACCATTGTCTCTGTTGGATTCCTGGCATAGGATTTTAGCTAGAGCACCCCTAACTCCCAGTTCCAACCCCTTGGAA
This sequence comes from Picea glauca, assembly GCA_000966675.3. Lineage (NCBI taxonomy): Eukaryota > Viridiplantae > Streptophyta > Pinopsida > Pinales > Pinaceae > Picea > Picea glauca. The sequence goes on from JZKD02S2248360.1 coordinate 332,570, forward strand.
GTTGTTTTTTCATCGATTTTGATAACTAGTGCTTTTCTCAGTAAGAAGCAATGCAACATTTGGATTTAGGGGTCCAATTTACGAAACTATGCCTCGGGAGAGTATGGAAAATGTGGTCACCTAGTCCATGCCTAAATAAGCATGCATAATCTCATGGAGCTCAAAAATGTTGCTCCGTTAGGCTTTTATGAACCGAGGATGAATTGCCAAGAGTCCCTGAAATGGTTTGGGATGCGACTTGCAACTGGGCATAAAACGAAAACTGAGACTTGGATTGAGGAACCATCCACTCCGATGGATTCCTAGCATAGGATTTCAACTAGAGAACCCCTCACTCCTAGGTGCCATGCCTCAAAAATTTCTTTACTCATTGATTTCAAGAACTAGTGTTTTTCTCAGTTTGAAGCAAACCAACATTTGTATTAAGGGGTCCAATTTATGAAACTGTGCCTTAGGAGAGGATGGAAAATATAGTCACCTAGTCCATACATAGAAAATCTTGTAGCATCTCACGAAACTCAAAAATGTTGCTTCGTTAGGTTTTTATGCCCTCAGGAGCAATTGGCCAAGAGTCCCTAAAATGGTTTGGGATGTGACTTGCAACTGGGAATATAACGAATATTGAGACTCAGATTGAGGAACCATCGACTTCGATGGATTCCTAGGATAGGATTTCATATATATCACCCCTCACTCACAGGTGCCATCCCTCAGAAGTTGCTTTAATCATTGATTTCAAGAACTAGTGTTTTTCTTAGTTTGAAGCAATGCAACATTTGGATTAAGGGGCCAATTTACAAAACCATGCCTCGGGAGTAGATGGATAATTTGGCCACCTATTCCATGCCTAAACAAGCTTGCAGCATCTCTCGGAACTCAAAAATGTTGCTCTGTTAGTCTTTTATGCCCTAAGTAGGAATTGGCCAAGAGTCCCCAAAATGGTTTGGGATGCGACTTGCAACTGGTCATAAAACGAAAAACCGAGACTTGGATTGAGGAACCATCGTCTCTGTTGGATTCTTGGAATAGGATTTTAGCTAGAACACCCCTCGCTCTTGGTTTCAACCCCTCGTAAGTTGTTCTTTCATCGATTTCGATAACTAGTGCTTTGCTCAGAAAGAAGCAATGCAACATTTGTATTTAGGGGTCCAATTTATGAAACCATGCCTTGGGAGCGGATGGACAATGTGGTCACCTATTCCATTCCTAAACAAGCATGCAGAATCTCATGGAGCTCAAAAATTTTGCTCCGTTAGCCTTTTGTGCTCGGAGGAGGAATTGCCAAGAGTCCCCGAAATGGTTTGGGATGCAACTTGCAACTAGGAATAAAATAAAAACCGAGACTCGAATTCAGGAACCGTCGACTCCAATGGATTCCTAGGATAGGGTTTCAGCTGGAGCACCCCTCACTCCCAGTTCCAACCCCTCGAAAATAGTTGTTTTCATAGATTTCGATAACTAGTGATTTGTCAGTAAAAAGAAATGCAACATTTGGATTTAGGAGCCAATTTATGAAACCATGCCTCAAGAGTGGATGGCTAATTTGGTTACCTATTCCATGCCTAAACAATCTTTCATCATCTCACGGAACTCAAAAATGTTTCTTCGTTACTCTTTTATGCCCTGAGCGGGGATTGAGGAACCATCGTCTTTGTTGGATTTATGGCATAGGATTTTAGCTAGAGGACCCCTCACTCCCGGTTCACTCCTGGTTCATGATTGGATTCTATTTTCCCTAAATGATAGTTTTGAGGCTGCATGTATTATTGTCCAAGAGGTTGGGAGAATTTTGGGAGAAAGAAGAGGAACCTCACTTATTTTCGAGAAAAGGGACACAACACTCCCTATTGTAGGGGAAGGTTAGTATAAGAAGTAGCATTTACCAGATAGAGGGGGGATAAAAGAAGTCTTTGACCAATAATTCCATAATGGGGTCATCCTTTTTAAGTAGGACAAGAAATAAAATATCTTCAAGGGAATTTTATATATTTCCATCAAGGACATGGAAAATTCTGATGTGGACAGTTTTGCATGAAGGCATTTCTCCCGGACCTCTTCATGAAAGATTGTGAATCTATGGTGCATGTACAAATATGTGAGATGTGGGTTTATGATAATATTTTGAATTTTCCAATAACATTCTCCATTGACCTTGTGTAAACCATTCCATTTGGTGTTTGTTGCTTTAAGTGTAAAGAAAAATATTGGAGAATTATAAGACATAAGTTAGGTATGAGCTATTTGTTACCTCTTTATTACCTTTTATTTTAATTGTATACATATTTTGTATTGATCAAATGAGGAATTAACCTAAAACTGATTCCATTAGACACAAACTCAATCCTAAGGCCAACTAAGGAGAAAAACAACACACGCTAATTAATCTAGGAGTCAAGCATGCAAACAAGCCTTCTCACAAAGAAGTGCTAGTTGGTGATGGAATCCAACATCGCAGAATTGATGCGCGAAGGGGATACATTTCGGTAAGTGGAAAAGTTAGATTGACAACCTTCTTAACGAACTAACACCCTGGTGCAAGTTACCTTACCGGGTAGTGGGAAACCCTCCAAGGAGTCCGAGTGATTCTAGCCAATGTCGATCCTAGGTACAAAACCACCTTCCCTGTGTTGTCACCTTGTGTAGGAAGTCTAAAATATTATGGCCTCTATGGTACCACCTACTATACCAAAGAAGAGGGGGGACAGTCGACAATCAATACCAAGACCAAAAAAGTAGGGTTGATTACTCTGAGGGCCCCAATGCAACCTTGTGATTGACTCTTGTGTTAGAAGGGCTTCCCAAAGTCAGTGATATAGCAACTGGATTTCACTCCCTAACTCAAAGATTTATGTTTGTTTAGCATCTTTGGAAAGTTATTCTCACAATCCTATTCCAAATCTCTACACCTAAGCTAACATGGGTTTGAAGAGCTCTAGAAAAGTTGCTAGATAAATTTTAATTAGTGCTTGATTTTAGGTTTTTGTTACTCAAAGGAGTGGTCGTGAAACTGATGGAATTTTGACTCGACTCTTTAAACCATGCAAGAGGAAAATGAAATGAAAGAAATTCAACTTCGATAAAAATTAGCTATGGGAAGGAGCAAGAGGTTTTAATCAAAGAAATAATTTCTTGATAGATTACTATGTGTGTAGTATTGCAAAATGACCCAAATTTTAAAAATACCATGCAAATGTCATAGTTCACTTAGTACACCTATACAACATTGAATCAAATGTCATCATTTATAACATATTAAAATTTTATGATTATAGAGACCACCATACACATCTTGAATACTCATAAGGATCATGGGGGCTTCACCTTGTTGACCAAGAATAACAATGTAATAAAGAAAAAATGATACAAATCCTTGTTTCATAAGACGAATGTCACATAAGGATTTCAAAGTAAGATACAACATTCATTTACATGATCTAGGTTCCTATTCATGCCCCCCTTCATTGGACCAAAAGAAAACACGATTCAAAAATCCATCCTCTCCTATTTTTAAGAAAACGTGATTTAAATACATCCTCTCCTCTTTTTAGTCCTTGCAAAGAAAAGACTATAATAATCACCTCATGAGAATAATTCATATGTATAGAACATGTAACAAAAAAATATTTAAGTTATGGTAAAGTCATAGAATTTTGTATTTTCCGCCATATTAATTTTTTCTTGAGTTGTAGAAATTGTGTAGTTTTTAGTGTTCTCTAAATAAGATGGTCTATATCCCTATGGTCATTGATGGTCTCTCTTGATATGGTCCCCACAATCTAAGGAATACCAATAAAACAATGTGTTGCATTTGTCAAGATAATACCCACAATACATTTTAATTTTAGGACAATGAAATAAACAAGCCAAAATATTAGACAATAGATCACATAGAAATAATAGACAAGAATTAGGTTGCACAGGTTGAAGAGGGGTTGGTGACTATATAAGAAGAGGTGGCTGTGGTGAAAGAAGAAGAGTTTGAGTTGGTCGACATGGAGGATAAGGCGGATATTAAGAAGGTTTTGTTTTACCTATATTGGGAGCAAGAAAAGGGAAGGATGCACTTTTGTGAAAAACCCCTCAAATAAAACCTGGAAGGAAAGAAAACAATATGTACTCATATTTGGCAAGACAAAAAGAATATGTTAATGAATCCATATAAATTTTAAGAAAATTGGATAAAGAAGAATAATTTCAAGGCTCTAGATGAATTTTTGGATCTATCAAGTGAGGAAGAATCCATATCAAGGATGATAGAATTGATGACTATATTGGATGCATCATGTTGTCGTTGGATGTGAAGAATGCTACTTTTCAGTTACCTTAATTTACCACCTCATCACTTGGTCAATGTGTCATGCCACCATTGGATGTGAAGAATGTCAAATTTCAACTATCCTTGTTGCCACCTCATCATATAGTCCCTATGTCAAGTTTTCATTAGATGTGAAGAAGGATTAAGGGGTGAAGATGGGTGAATTAGTTAGCTCTGGTTACCACTTTGTCCACATTTCATGTTTTCATTGGATGTGAAGAATGCCACTTTTTGTTTAGACATGGTTTCCACCTGATCACTTGGTCCATGTGTCACATCATCATTGGATGTGAGGAATGTCACATATTGGTTAGCCTAGGATACCACCTCATCACATAGTCCATTTGTCATGTTGTCATTGAATGTGAAGAAGGGTGTAGGGACAAAGATGGATGATATGGATGGAGCATGGTGGATGATATCTAAGGTGGACGACCATGTGCATAGTTGATGATATCTAATACAAAAAATGATTTTTATAATGTTGGTCTATAACTTCCTATATTTTATTATATAGATTTTATTTGAGGATTGCCTTAATAAGTGAACAAACTCAACCTTTATGGCAAGTCTATTTTTCGATGAGGCAAAATTATGCCTCCAATCTACTCATTTTCTCAAAATTCTAACGATGTGGTTTATCTCAAAATGAGACAAAACTCTTAATAAAAAATTTCAATAATCAAAATTCCCATGTCTTTACCTGTGTTTGAAGTCAGCAATAAGACTTATGAAAAGTCTTATATTATAAATTCCATTTCCAAGAGCTCATCTAGTGAATTGTTTACCTTTTGACCTTATTTTTCTTTCAACATTTGTTTGAAAGATTACTTGTCTTGCCACAATGATGATTTGGATGGAGATTAAATAATTTTGTCTCCACATGGCCAACTTGATGACAATGTTGTCACTTATAAATAATTGTATCCATATGTATCGAAAGATAGGTGTGTTGAGTTGTTGATTTGCCATTAATAACAAGAGACAAAATGGAAGATTTGATCATTGTCTCTATTTGAAAAATCAAAAAATGAGGTAAATTGAAATGATGAAGTACGACTTGGATGCGATGGAATAGTGGTGAAAAAATATGCCCAAAACCTAGGTTGAGCATGGCTCCCTTTTATTAATTATCAAATACATGCAAAATTTGAGTGTGCAAAGGTTATACTCACCATTCTTTCCCACAGTCTCGTGCCTCCTTTCCCTCGACAGTCTCGAGCCTCATTTCTCGATATGATCTTTCCCTCCTTCCCATCGGCCTCAAATGTACCTCTCATGCCTCTTTTCCCTTGACAGTGGCACCTTAAAGAAATCCCTCATTACCAAATCCTGTATCCTCAAATCGTATGGGTGCAGGCCCTCGACACTCTCGCGGATCCTTTCCTGGTATGATTAGTCTCAGATGACCCGAACCTAGTTTATTAGAGTAAGAATGAGATGAATGAACCGACCCTCGAATAGAGTAAACAAGAGATAGGTAACAAAGTCTCCTTGCTCTATCTGCTCGGTCTCGAATGGGCTTGTTTGCTCGGTCTTGGTCTCATTTTTCTTGGTCTTGGTCTGTGTGATCTGCTCAATCTCGCCTTACCAAACCCTGTCTCAGCCTGAAAGCGTATGGTTTTTATGGGTGAAATCGAATTATGTTTCCCCCTTAAAAAAACCTGCCTTAATAATTAAGAAATCTGCCTTACCAAACCCTCTCTCCGCCTCAAAGCGTATAGGTGAAATCAGAGTTTATTTATACATTTTCATATTAATATAATGATGACATAATTATTGGGATGGTAAGTCACCATGTAAGAAATATCATTTCAATTTTGATTAATATAATATATAATATGTTTCAATTTTGAATTTGATGGTAAAAAGGGTCACAATGGTGAATCTAGGAATGTACTCTCCTTTAGCCCTGTCACATTCTAAAAAACTATGAAGGACTACCATATTGTTGACTAACTAGGAGATTAATCAAATATCTATGCTTCTTAAGTGAAAATATGTTATTTTTTGCATGAATTAAAAAAAAAATAAAAATGATGAGGGTTGTCATTTTTAACTTATTTCTTTCCAACAACATTATGGAGTAGAAGAAGGTGTATTTATGAGTAAAGGAGACCTTGGATCTCAGTATGATAAGTATGAGGGAGGTTGGGATTGTTATTAGTCAATTTTCTAGTGGTTGTATCAATTTTTTTTTTTTTCATTCCTTTGAATTCAAGGTAGTTTTTTGTTCTGACTAGTATGCTTATACTTGTTAAATTTTACAAATTTAAAAAGAAAATAAAATTGTTTTATTTTTTTTGAAAAGTATTCTTTAAATTCCATGGACATGTAGAATACCCATGATTATAACCCAAACCCACCAACACCAACTATAGAAATTCCCAACCATAGCCTCCAACCACCAATTGGAGATGCAAACACTAACATTGACAATGTCATTGAAACACTTAGAAACCTAATTGGCTCTTTCAGAATTACTAAAGATCCAACACACCTTTCTCTTTTAGACAATTGTTTCTTCCATTTCCCATGAACAAGGGAAAAAAATGATATTTCCAAATACAGGGCTAATAAATATGAATAATATAAAATATATGTATATAATTATGGGGTGAAATATTTACAAATTTTGAAATTTGGTATCAAGACCTTGTTTATTTCCCTAGAATGGCCAACACCCTCTTAAGATAAAAATAAATATTTTCATGTACTAGTGCACATATTGTRCMTTTATAGRCATCTAKATGGATCAATAGTTATTATTTTTAATAAACCACCTTGCAATAAAAGGGAGGTTCCACAAAATTTTCTATAAAAAWTATGGGTTAAATTTCATTTAGGTCTCYATGYCARCTATTTCRACAATAATTGGAGTTCCTCTGAGTATGATGCATTGGTGTCAACAACAAAAAYAAATTATCTTTTATATCCCAAAWTTTTCCTTGTACTTGTCTAGTTCTAGTTCTTTTACTTTTAGCTTGCAATTTTGCAATGCATGGAAATATTGATACCTATACCTAGGCCCTTTAGCTTTACATCTTCTCCTATCATGGCCATAGTAAAATAAAGTATTTTTTGTCTAATTTGAGGAATTAATTTTGTTGTGTTGTAGAACACTAATTGGGTTGGAACATATTTTTTTCAATACATGCCAAGTGTTGTTTGTAGCTATCTTGCACTATTGATTTAGATACCGCTAATCACTCTAGCTTTTGTCAATGCATTTTTTGTCAACATAGTCTATATTTGGATATTGCACATTAAGTTAAATTCTTTTAATCATAATATACAAAATAGGTGACATGGTTAAGTTTATTATTATTTACAAATTCCCTACTATTTTCACATCTTGTGTTTTCAATCTTCAATGGAACTTCTTACTTTTCTACATCATGCATGAATTTAGGTACCTTTTGGTACTACATGTATTTGCATTATAGACATGATTGTCGAAGTTTATATTGATGTGCCTTTCACACAAGTATTGAGCAGGGTAAATTTATCTATAGACATTCTTTGTTTTCTTACGATTATTCATTTATGTCTATAGTTGGTTAAACGCTTTTATTTGTAGCAATTAATGTGACTTTATCTTTTCTTTCCCCTACAATAATTTACATTGGTTGGCGCTTTTAGTGCCACTACACTTGTAGGTTTTGTTTTTTCTTCTGGTATGATTAAACCCATTGCTAATTTTCATGGTCCTTTTATTGTTTCTCAATTGATGGTGTAGAGACCACTATTCCTCTATTGTTGTGGTTTCTATTATTGGTATATCTACTGCCATTGTGTCTGTCGTTGTTGCATCTACCAATGACGTGTCTACTTTTATGAATTATACTAGTGTGACATCTACTATTTTTTCCTTCGAGTAGAGGTTCAATTGAAGACGCCACCTCCTAGCCAAGAAAGCCAATATCCAATGTTGTCCTAGATTTTCTCAATTAGATCAATAAATAGTTGATTTATTTTTTTGAGTAAATGTGGGTTTCATTGTAGGTGTTAGAGTTTTTCATCAATTTATTAATTATAAATTTTGAAATATTTTATTGTAGAGAGGCTTGGGACATGATACCATTCACAAGTTTGGCTACCTCATCTACAATGAAGTTTTGTTATATTGAATTTTTATTTTATTTTTAAAGTTTGATAATAATTAAATTTGTGGAAAATAACATATAAATGTTGTTTCAATTCCAGTCTTTGTAAATGAATAAAAATATTTGATGCAGGAAACCTCAAGATTCCTTTAGAAGAAAGAATAAAAAGATCACGTTTGGAGATTGGTGGGGGTCAATGGGTGTCTTCATTTATCTTTTTCAACATGCAGATATTGTACTTTAGACACAAGTTTTCATTTTGTACTTTGGGCATGAGTTTTCCACTTTGTAATTTGGGCACAAATTTCCATTATGTACTAGGACATGATGTGACATTTTTCAATGAGTATAAATTTGGGCAATTATGGAATACATACATACTTCCATCATGTTTTTTTAGATGCAAGTTTTAATTCTTGTTTCAATGCAAGAGATTATAATTTGAAATGTGATGGTGTTTAAGAGACACGATGAGGTTAGAGTTGCTCCAAAAACTTTCTAATGTGATTCTAGTTTTAGTGCAAGGGATTCTAATTTGAAATGTTATGGTGTTTAAGAGACATGATGAGAATAGAGTTGCTCCTAAACTTTCTAATGTAATTTTCACATTGATGGAGTTTTTAAAATGCTACTAGTGGAATGAAGTATCATTATGCAAATAATTCAAATTTAAACTCAAGAGTGTCTATAACTCTTATGTGTGTATATATAAAATAGAAATTTTTGATAGAGTTTTTAAAATGCTACTAGTGGAATGAAGTGTCATTATGCAAATAATTCAAATTTAAACTCAAGAGTGTCTATAATTCTTATGTGTGTATATATAAAATAGAAATTTTCCATAGTCGTGCAAAGACATCATGATAGAATGCATAGTGTAATATCTCATTCAATTACAATTGTGTAACATACAATATTCATATATATCAACTAATTATTTGCAACCAATCACCACTATTCACTCATTTTAAAACACGTTATATTTATTGTGATGAACACCAGAGATGGAGAAAATATTGGTATTTGTAACCATATGTCATTGGCCTTTTAGGAGGTTATTAATTCCCACACCCACATGGAAAGTCCAGATAAATTATACATGTAACAAAATTTTGTGGCAAAGAGTATGGTATCTCACATTCTCAATGAAAGTTTGACTATGTTGAAACAATACAAAATATTCATTAAAATCTAAATGGTAATATTAGGAAAACCCAAAAAGATTTAGAGATTTGATCTATAATGCCAATACATTGTAGTCTTGATCTATCAACCTGACAATCACATCCCTTACTACTGATGTGATCAAATAATTGGCACATAAGAAACATTGACAGATTTTCTTGGATAAGAGCTTGCCATGTCTATATTTTCCTTTGTGATAGTAAGGTTGTTGTCATCATTGATGGTGTGCTATGAAACTATCCTATTGATATTCTAACATCCCTTTGTATATTTTATTTGGCTTTGTGATAGTAAGGTTGTTGTCATCATTGATGGTATATTATCAAACTATCATATTGATATTCTAACATCCCTTTGTATATTTTATTTGTCTTTTGAGCTTGCCATTTTATCTTTGTTGAATTGAAGAATAGTCATTACTAGAATGGATCCTCGCTTTTGTACTCTTCCCTTACTATCTTTGTCGAATTGAAGAATAGTCATTATTGGAACAAATTATAATCTTCCCTTACTATCTCTGTCGAATTGAAAAATAGTTTTTTCATAACATGTTGTTATTTTTTCCTTAGTACACATCATGTTATGAAATTTGTAATTTGTTTGTGATATTGTTAAAAACCATTTCTTAAAATACATGATGGGTTTCATCACAATATTTCAAATGTTTTTCCATACCAATTGTGTAAAAAGAAAGGCTTTTAACAATATGAGTACTTATTTCTAAATTTTTAATCATTTGTATGACTAAAAGTTTCCTAATTATAACGTGAATCCTAGATTTTAATAAAGATAGAAGTAATTGACATTTGCTTGCATTAGTTTTTTATTCAAAATATTATTTAATAATTTTGTATAATTGATAATGAATAGTTTGGTTAGATATCTTACCTTCAAAGAATTCTAGGTCATTTTCACCATGGCACTTGAATGTGTTTAGGAGTGTTGTGGTGCATTTCCAAGTTTATGTAAGGGTGTTGGACTCATAATCTGGCATTTTTCATGAATTTCTTGTGACATTTCCCCACTAGTTCATATCCCTTCAATCCCTTCCATGTCAAAATTAGGAGACTAGACATGCTCATGTATTGTTTGAGGAATGTATAATTTTTCAAGAAGAGATTGAACTAGAGGAACCTCCTCTTGGAAAATTTGTGAACCATTTCCCTCTCTAATTTCATCATCATTGTAATTATATCTGATCAAAAGAACCAACATTTACTCATCAAGGATTTGGAATGGCCTATAATAAAATCCTAGATGATTTTCCTATCGTGATGGATTAGAAAGGATCATAGCTTTTATTGATATATAAATTTGAATGAAATCTATTAAAAACCTTCAATTCACCATACCTAGCCTTGTATTTTCTCTTCTTTTAATGTCTTTTTGACTAGGCTGCACTATCCTCAAAGGATTTCTTGATTGATTACATATGCTCCCCATCTCCACAAGGATTGGAAACAACAAATTGTATACAAAATAGTCTTCAAATCACACAAAAATATTAAAATATTTGTGTAATAGTAGTTTCCCCGTCAAATGTTAGTTTCAGTGAAAAGTTTCTCAACCTTTTTTTAGGAGATTGAGGTTGTTATTTGTTCTTATTACTTTTTTATATAGGGGGGATGCATATGCATTATGGAACACATACGTTTTCCATACGTTTTCCTCAAACCAACATAACATAACTTAATTGGCCTCTAAGAGGGATATGAAGCATCATGATTAGGTTTTGTACATTGAAAATGGGTATAGAGGCATAAACATGGCAAGTTGGAAACAATGGCCTAAAGCTCTAACTAAACCTTCTCGAGCTCATGAAACACCATAAACAACACCTAAAAACCATGACACGAGTCCTCTCTAGGGAGTCTTTGGCATCCAATTAGTTGAATATGGGTGACATTATGAGGTCTTCTTGATCATCATGGATGGGTCTTAGGTTCATGAAGATAGTCCACTTGTATGCCAAAGGTCCACTTTAAAGGGTCTATGTTGTGGTTTAAGGGAATAATTCCCTATATTTCTCCCTCGAACCATGGTATGAGACCCACATAACACTATCATTAAATAGTCAAATTGTTACATTTCATTGTCAGGCATCATGTGTACTGAGGGCTTGAGCTACCACAAAGGAAACATACAAAGAATATTTGTCTTAAGAACAAGATATGGTACTATCCATTTTGAGGTTTGGCATAGAGATTGTTCTTATATACTACACTACATTGCACCATAATATAATCCCTACACTCCTTGCAAACCATGTAACACCATTCAAATTAGACACAATATTCTTGCGGTGAATTAGCTATACTATCGACGAACTTTTTTCGTTGATAGTATAGCTAATTCGTCGCAAGATTATTTACATCCGTCTCTCTTGCGACGATATCAAATGATGCTTAGATTCATTTCATATTTGGTTTATCAACTCGAAATTAAAATTTGATACTTTTCAAGCTAGTTGGACCTTGAGTCAAATAAAAATATGAAATTTGGAATCATTAACATATCTACTAGAACATATGAAAAAGAGGGCTTATGGTTTCCATGATGATACGATGATGGAAAAAGTGGGAGTGTGAGTGAAATTTGAGTCCAGAAACCCTCCCATATCGTTAATTCATGTGAATAGTCTATCCACGTCAAATTGCAATGCATACAGATACAGTTTGAAAAAATTTCAACGTTGACCCCATTCACATGTCACTGTTACCCGCCTCTAGTATTTGTATGGTGTTGATTAAGAAATCAATGAAAAAGAGGGATTTTTCATCACAACTATGAAACAGATACATTTTATATACATTAATGTAGAACCTGAAATAAAAAAGAATAAATACTGACGAAAACTTAAAACTTGCGTCAACCAAATTGTGTACTTTAAAAGAAAATTAGGGTTTATGGTTTACATGATGAATTTATGATGGAATAAAGTGAGTGTGTCAGTCAAATTTGAGTCCAGAAACCCTCCCATATCATTAAGGAATGTGAATAGTCTATCCATGACAAATTTCAGTGCATACAAAAACTATTTGAAAACATTTCATTGTTGGGCCCATTCACAGGTTATTGTTGCCGGTGTCTAGTCCTAGTACAATTCTGTTCCTTTTTCCTTGTTCTGTGTTCCTTGTTCCTCATTCCTTGTTCCTTTTTCCTCATTCGTTGACCATGGTGTAGTCCCAAAGATCCATTATTTTTATACAAAACATACTAATGGCATAAAATATCCCACACAAAGACCAAATTAATATCCACTACATAAGTCTTTTGTCTTTTTTCAAGGACTATGTAACGAATCTCAGTTCTAAGAAGATTCAAATAGGGCATAAGAACCTTAAGTTATTTACTTAACCACGGGTGACATAACATTATCATTTAATAGTCAAATTGTTACATTTCATTGTTAGGGATCATGTGTACTGAGGGCTTGAGACACCACAAAGGAAACATACAAAGAATATTTGTCTTATGAACAAGATATGGTACTATCTCTTTTGAGGTTGGGCATAGAGATTGTTATTATAGAATACACTACACTGCACCATAATATAATCCCTACACTCCTTGCAAAACATGTAACACCATTCAAATTAGACACAATATTCTTGCGATGAATTAGCTATACTATCGACGAACTTTTTTCATCGATAATATAGCTAATTCATCGCAAGATTATTTACATTTGTCTCTCTTGCAACAATATCAAATTATGCTTGGATTCATTTCATATTTGGTTTATCAACTTGAATTTAAAATTTGATTATTTGCAAGCTAGTTGGACCTTGAGTTGGATGATATGATGATGGAAGAAAGTGCGCATGTGAGTGAAATTTGAGTCCAGAAACCCTCCCATATCATTAAGGCATGAAAATAGTCTATCCATGTCAAATTTCAATGCATACAGATACAGTTTGAAAACATTTCAACGTTGGCCCCATTCACATGTCACTGTTGCCCGCCTCTAGTATTTTTATGGTGTTGATTAAGAAATCACAAAAAAGAGAGATTTTTCATCACAACTATGAAACAGATACATTGTATATACATTAATGTAGAACCTAAAAAAATAATGAAGAAAGACTGACAAAAACTTAAAACTTGCGTCAACCAAATTGGGTACTTTGAAAGAAAATTAGGGTTTATGGTTTACATGATGAATTGATGATGGAAGAAAGTGGGCGTGTCAGTCAAATTTCAGTCCGGAAACTCTCCCATATCGTTAATTCATGTGAATAGTCTATCCATGACAAATTTCAATGCATACAGAAATTGTTTGAAAATTTCAACGTTGGCCCCATTCAGAGGTCACTGTTGTCGATGTCTAGTCCTCGTACAATTTATGTTCCTTGTTCCTTGTAAAATTCGTTTGAAATTACACACATCCTAACATCTAGTACTGCAAGGTGTGTTTTTATGGTGTTGATTAAGCAATCAACGAAAAAGAGGGATTTTTCATCAGTACAACTATGACACGGATACATTGTATATACATTAATGTAAAACTTGAAATAAAAATGAAGAAAGACTGATGAAAACTTAAAACTTGCGTCAACCAAATTGTGTACTTTCAAAGAAAATTAGGCTTTCAAAAAAAATTCTATAGAAATGACAAACACGTTCATCAAAACTTAGTTGATGCAATACTTTGACAACAATATTGATGAAATCTTATACGATCACGATGGTATAAAAATGAAAGAGCTTCTCTTGGTTTCAAGAATAATTTATCCTCTATTGAACAAGGCCAACCACGTGAAGGTGGAAGATCATATGGCCCCTCCCATCACCCTTACACCACTCTCAATTGATCCCCAAAACCCAGTCTATAAAATAGAAAATAATCGAAATCAACGTCCTATTAAGATTCATGCATAGAAACTACAAAAACAAAAACTAATGAAGGTACATGAAATTATGTGTTTCTAAATGATATTTTTAGTCTACCATGTACTTTAGTATATTGGAAACTATTTTTAGGTTTCACATAATAATTAAACAACATGTACCATAGGATATAAAAACGTCGAATAAAACTTAAAAACATGTAATTAACCCATGACATTATAAGTAAATTATTTTAAGAGAATAATTCATACAAATTAAAATATTATATAGTCACGTACCTAATCCAACCACAACATCTGTGTAATCATCTGTATTATGTATCTTGATCTTCTTCATCGAAATCAACATTTGTATCATCATCCGGTTCAGAAACGATGTTGAAAGGATTGATGATATCATCATCATCATCAATGTAATTTTCGAGCATATTTTCATCGACAACATCATCAAGAATTGCAATATTGTCTCCTACACCTGAATCATGATGTTCTTCATCTTCTTCATCTGTCGACCCTCCATGATCTTTTGGTTCTGTCTAATCTGTCGAATCATCTTATTGATCTTCAATATCATCTTCTTCCTGTAAATGAGTATACTTAATTGGCCTTCCTCTTGGATCATATCTAACAACAAATGACCAATCCCTTTCACTTGGAACATTTGAGTAAAAGACCTGTTCACATTGGCTTGGAAAAACGTAACGATCATGTCCTATTTCAAACACCATTGTTTTAATCATTGGAAATATGTTGGCATGTTGAATAACAGTTATTTCCTCAACGCGTTCATGCATTCGTAACCTATACCATTTGACATCAAACAAAACTAATTTGAAGGAATTAAATTCACACTCAAGTATATAGTTTAAATACCCATAGTATCTATTTTTAGATTCTCGAGGATGTCTGTCACTCCTAGAGGAAACATTAATGACCTGGAATACTGCAACTATCCCACTATCAGAATTTTTCTTGGTTTCATCCAACTGTTTGATGCAAAATTTACGACCATTGCACCACATAGCCTTGTGGTGTTTCAACTGCAATATGTCAGATATGTAAAAGATGCATTGTCAATTAATAAATTAACATATATTTATATAACTTCRAAAGTATCTGAAAAATACAGTACACATGTAGTCACATTAATATAATATAAAATAACTGAATAAAATGGGTGAATTTGCTTACATGTCCATCTTTCAAACCATATGCTAAATCAATTTCCCTCCGCGTAACATTGGCATCTTCGTTATGACGAGCTTCTCTAACCAATTCAAACAATCGTTGCCATGATAACCTACCTCCATTATGTTGTTTACATCTTTCAATCCATACATTCATCCAGTCAATATTATTTCAATGTATAAATGCAGTTCATCCCACTCTTGAGCAACTGAATCAAAAAAACATAATTCACCAATATTAGATATTAGTTATAACATCCAATATGCAGGTAATTATAAATATTAATAATTTATGAAATAAATTATATTAATGTAGTAATGAGTATGATCATATACACAAAAAATGAAACTTTATATGTATTATTCATATATATTTTCATAATTATTACTATATTACCTCTCATTTTTTTCATTCTACCTTTCCCCATTATATGCTCTTGACCTCTAAATTTTTTGATGGAGTTCACATCCCAAATGTGATCCACTACATGCATAGTTGGCGCTGCTAATTTAGGAACATACTGACTAATATACACCATGGATTGATATACCATATATCCC
>JZKD02S2248360.1:358402-374725 GCA_000966675.3 Picea glauca
GAGCTGTGTCCTCTACCTCTTTCTCGGGTTTCAAAAGGACCTTATGCATTCCAAGCGACCTTCCGCTGTCCGCATCCTCGCTCTCAACATCACGCCTCTGCTGTGCCTCAACGATATGAGCTCTAATTCTGTCCATCTTCCTCTCTGGACAGTCAACGGATTTATGTCCGTCTTTACCACACGTGAAACATGTAATCACTCCTCCTCGACCTCTGCCTCTACCTTGGGTACGAGGAAATGTATTGGCATCAACGTAATCTCCTTGCTGATCCGGTCGCTGCCTCCTCGGCTCAATATTCTGCTGCCTCTGTTGTGAGGTTCCACCTCTTTCAGCTTTTCCATGAGGCTTGTTCCAATCCTCCTTGGGCTTCTGTGTTCTCTCTTGGACAACAGCTTTGCCTCTAGGCTGGCTTCTGCCTCGCCCTCGCTGACCTTGCTTGCGGCTCAGCTTCTCTTCTGCCTTCAGAGCCATCTGATACACATCCTCAACTGTGCGGATGGTAACCATGCTCAATTCATCCTGAATGTCATACCTAAGACCATTCAGATATCTCGCCACCTTTTCGTCATCACTCTCCCGATGACCAGCTCGAATGTTGGGCCTCTAGAACTCCTCGGTGTACTCTTTCACTCTCATCATCTTCTGCCTCAGGTTCTGCATGCGCCTGAACAGAGTGATCTGGTAGTCTCTCTAAATGAACTTCGCCTTCATCTTGGCGATCATCCGATCCCAGCTTTTGATTTTCTGTTTGCCTTTGGAACGCTTGTCTGCCTACAGCTCGTCCCACCATAAGGCTGCATGTCCCTTCAGCTTGGTGACAACATGTCTCACCTTATTGTCCTCTTCGATGTCTTCGTAATCGAAGTAGGTATCCAACGCTCGGATCCAATCCAACAATTCTTCTGCGTTTAGACTTCCCTCATAGACGGGAATGTCCATATTTGTCCTCGAGCTCATCCTCGAAATGGCTTTGATCAACCTCTCTGTCGAGGCATCTTCTGCTGAGACCTCCTCTTCATCATGTCCAACTTCTTCTTCAATCTCAGGATCGCTGAACTCTCCTGCGTTGGCTCCACGCCTCTGGGTGGCCTCCATATCCTCGAGTCTCGCCCTGAGATCCCGTATTTGACGCTCCATCTCTGGATTCCCTACTGGATTTCCTGCTGGCCTACCCCCTCTTCGGGCATCCCTGTCCTCACGATCAAGTGACTGTCTTTCCCTCCTGGGCGACATTATGTCTCTTCTGTCTCTGCTTCAAAAACAAAGACACTCCCGCTCTGATACCACCCTGATGCGACCTGCCCCTCACCGAGCAAGGTTCTCCCACCAGGACCTTCTCGACACACGGGCCCGAAGAGTCAAAGTACTCTTCCTCCCTACTCAGGAGTCCACTACCCACAGTAGGGTCCTTCAGCTGTCTCCCTCTTCGGAAATCGGGATATCGTGACTCGGGAGTTCGCGGTTCACGAGAACACAATTCACCTACAAAACAAAACCCCGATCCCCAATGGTCAACTGTCAACAACTTATATTCGGGAATTTCCCCATCGGGAAATCGGAGTATGCAATGTCGTGAACCCTTGACACCACAAAGTCCTGAACCCTGAACTCCGATAGCACGTGCAGACTTGGACCTCCCACCTTCGAACTCCGGTATATTGCCACCTGTCTCCCACTATGTCATGTGGACCCACCTTGCCACGTCCTGTTCGGGATTTCACGGATCTTGGTGCACAAGGTCACAGACCTTGTAAAACTCCGAATCCCGACTCCTAAGGATCCTTCGCCACGTGTCCTTTCTGATCAATGACCCCAGTTGATTCGGGAAATCGCCGATCGCGATTTCAAAGAGGTTGAACTCTTGCCTCTGGGAAACACTGAACGGCGAACCCCGATCCTCAGGGATCCTGCGCCACGTGTCCCTGCTCCAACCAACGACTTTGATTGACACGGGGAATCACAACTCGCGATTTCTCGAGGTGTAGAACTCTCACCTTATCAATCCCCGAACACCGAAACCCCGATGTCCGATGGACGTTAATTCTCCTCGCCTGTGCTTACGGGTTATCTCTCGCGCAACTCCTCCACGATCGGACGGTCCTCGAGATTTCGGGTTTCTCCTTGACAACTCTAAGTCGTTGATTCTTCTCCTTTGAAGAGTTCCTCCGCTTCACCACCTCTGTCCTGTCTGAACTCCACTGGAGTCTGTTCCCACAGCGACACAAAGGTATTCTTCCAGGCCTGTTCCTGAGATGCTTTTAAGGAACTATCTCTCCTGAGATTTGTCTCTCTTTGACCCCTTCAGAGACTTCTCACATTCTTCCTGTGCTCGACCTCCAACAGCTCTTGAGGCGTTGAAGCCGTCTAGACCTGTGCAATCCTTCTAACACGGTCCAGTCCTCCTTCTCTCAGACTCGGCTCTGAGACTTCAATTCGACCTGCACTCACCTGCACGGTTCGAACAACCCAACGTAACCCTGGGAAACAGAGAACAAAGGTTCAACTATTTAAGCTCCTTGACGCACTCTATGCGGAGGAATTCAACTGCACTCAATGCAGGAATTTCCTGGCTTAAGCAGAGAAACAATTGGAACTCATTCTCTCATTCTCTCAGGTTTCTAACCTGATAGGCAATCACATATGCAGCATATAAAAGATAAGCATAAAAAGAAGCAAGCATGCAAAAGCATAATATCAACAACACACAGAGATCAAACACATCCATGGAATTGAATCAAAGCTTTCCTATTAATTCAATCTGTACATGGGGTTCTTCACAACTCTCTGCTCTGCTCTCTTCTTGCTCCTGTATGAATGAGAATCTCTTACAATGATACAAGCGAGGGTCTCCATACTCCGTTTTCCCTCTCAAAAGGTAAACTGTCTAATCTACAGTTAATTCCTACCTATTAGCCTTAATAGTATTAAGTGCCTTCCTATCTATAACATAATACAAGTGCGCTCGGCTTTGAATGCCCTTGATTAAACGGCAGCGCAACAATACCAAGGTAGAATTCAAAATTTGAGGTTTGCTGGCTTGTCCAGCTGTATAGTCTCTTATCCACGCGCTGGCTCGCTTGGTGAGGTGTGGATGCTCCTGCATCATACTCCTCGGCTCAAAATATTCATGGGCTCCTGCCCATGAGTTCCTGCACAGTTTTCCCATGTTTTTGTATTACTGCCTCTGTTTCCCAGCTGGCATCCTCCACTGGGTGATCCTTCCATTTCACCAGGTATTCAAAATACTGCTTTCTCCTGGTCTTCCTGCCTGTTCGTTTATCCAGTATGCACTCCATCTGCGGCTTCTGTGCAACTGGTAATTGCTTTTGCCACTGGATCACTGGTTCCTCAGTTCTAGTGTCTTCTTCATCAGTCCCGTAGGGGTATAAATCCGAAATGTTGAAAATCAGAGATATCCCGATGCCCTCCGACAACTCAAGCTCATATGCATTCTCGCCAAATTTCCTCAGAATTTTGCATGGCCCAATTTTATTCATTTTGAGCTTGTTGTGTGTTCCCCGTGGGAACCTTTCTTTCCTCAGGTGCACCAGAACCATGTCTCCAACTTCGAACTGGAGTTTTCCTTTCCTCTGATCGGCTCTGCGCTTATATTCCTGGTTAGTCTTCTGCAACCGCTGCTTCACTTCCACGTGAAGTTCTTGCATTGCCTCCGCGAATTCTTCAGCCCTCGCGCTGCTAGTTTCAGCCCATTCTGGCTCCCTGAGCTCAGACACTCCTCTCGGCTGTGTTCCATATAAAATTTGGAACGGGCTCTTACCTGTACTTCGATTCACCGAATCGTTGTACACGAATTCTACCTATGGTAAGATCTGATCGCAACTGCTGTGATGCTCTGTCACCAGGCTTCTCAACAGATCCCCTAAGCTCCTATTGACCACCTCCATCTGCCCATCAGTTTGCGGATGGTAAGCAGAAATGAATGCCAAGTCAGTCCCTAGTTTCTTCCATAGGGTCCTCCATAAATGACCTATGAACTTGGTATCCCTATCTGAGGCTATGCTTCTCGGCAATCCATGCAATCTGACAATTTATTTAAAGAACAAATTTGCGATGTGCGTGGCATCGTTGATCTTATGAAACAGAATGAAATGTGCCATCTTCGAGAATCTGTCTACCACAACAAATATGAAATAAACTCCTCGCTGTGTTCTCAGTAAACCCAACACAAAGTCCATGCTAATGGCTTCCCATGGCCTTTCGGGTATAGGCAATGGTTGATAGAACCCTGTGTTCTGCTTTCGGCCTTTTGCATGTTGACATATTCTGCACCTGTCAACAAACCGTTTAACATCTGCACGCATGCCCGGCCAAAAATATGATTCGCTCAGCTTGGAGAATGTTTTGTCATGCCCGAAATGACCTGCTAAGCCCCCGCTGTGTTTCTCCTTCACCAAATTCTCTCTCATAGAGAAATCTGGAATGCACAATTGATTGCCCTTGAATAGCAATCCATCCTGTATCAAGAAATCTATCCACGGGCTCCTATCTCTAAGCACCGGGTTCTCGGCTGCTTCGTATGCCTCGCCAAAGTCTGCGTCACCTACATACATATCTTTTAAATTTTCAAAACCCAAGGTTTTTACCCTGAATTCCTGCAGCAATAAACATTTTCTGCTCAAGGCGTCAGCTACCTTGTTCGCAGCTCCCGAAATGTGCTTGATCACAAAGGTGAAATTTTGCATGTACTCCACCCACTTCGCATGCTTTTGATTCAGCTTCTCCTGCTGAATCACGAATTGTAGTGCATGGTTATCACTGTACATCACAAATTCCTTGGGTATCAGATAGTGCCTCCACTTCTTCAATGCATGGATGATGGCATAGAATTCCTTGTCGTACGTGGAGTACTTTATCTTCGCATCATCTAGCTTCTCAGTGTAGTATCCCACAGGTTGGTCATCCTGACTTAAGACCCCTCCAACAGCATACCCACTAGCGTCACACTTCACCTGGAAGGTTTTCTGAAAATTATGCAGCACTAGAATTGGCTTCTCAGTTATCTTCCGCTTCAACAGATTGAAGCTCCTTTCAGCCGCTGCTGTCCTCTGAAAATTTTTATGCCGCTTTTTCACAGTGTCCATCATGGCGGCACTAATTCCACTAAAATTTCGAATAAATTTTATGTAGAAGCTTTCCAAACCGTGAAAGCTCCTTACCTCAAAAACATTCCTCGGTGATGGCCAATTCTTGATTACATTCACCTTCTCAAGATCCATCTTCAACTCATTTGCCGAGATTACAAAACCCAGATATATGAGTTCTGTCTGCATAAACGAGCATTTTTTTAAATTGATCAGCAGCTTCTCCTGCTGCAGTCTCCTCATCACTATGGCCAAATGCCTCAAGTGCTCAGCCTTGGTCTTGCTGAAAATTAAAATATCATCCAGGTACACAACAACAAATTTTCCAATGAATTCCCGTAGGACTTCATTCATCAGCCTCATAAATGTGCTGGGTGCGTTTGTCAACCCAAATGGCATGACCAGCCATTCGTACAAACCCTCATTTGTTTTGAATGTTGTTTTCCACTCATCTCCCTCTCTCATCCAGATCTGATGATATCTGCTTTTGAGGTCTATCTTTGAAAAATAGTTTGCCCCGCTTAGGCAATCCATCAAGTCATCCATTCTCGGCAATGGGAACCTGTACCTGATGGTGATCTTATTGATCGCCCCAGAGTCTGTACACATCCTCCAGCCTCCATCCTTCTTCGGACTTAGTACTGTCGGAACAGCACAAGGACTAAGACTCTCCCTCACTAGTCCCTTATCTTGCAGATCCTGTACCTGCCTTTTGACTTCCTCATTCTCCTGAGGTGTCAACCTGTACACTGCCTTATTTGGTAAACTTGCTCCGGGTATGAGGTCAATGTGGTGACTCACACTCCTCATCGATGGCAACGAACGAGGTAGTTCGTCCACGATGACATCAGTGAACTCTCCCAGTAGTTGCTGAATCTCCTCTGGAAAGTCATCCACTCTTGTGCTTGTCAGAACAATTCTTGGTTTCCTGACAACAAAGAATTGTGGATCCTCATCCTTCTCCAACTCTGTGAGAAGCTCCTTCCCACTCATGAGAAGTATCGTGCTGCTAACTTATGGTTTCACTTCTTTATCCTTCATCGGCAGCAACGTGTGTGTTTTCCCATCCTTTTCCAAGGTGTATGTGTTAATCCTCCCATCATGAACAACATGTCTATCAAACTGCCATGGTCTTCCCAGTAATACATGACAAACATCCATGGGAATGACATCACACAGGATTTCATCCCTATATTCACCCATTTTGAAATTGACCAAGCATTGTTTTGTAACACGTACCTGGTGTCCTTTTTGCAGCCACGTCACCTTGTATGGACTCGGGTGTTTGTTTTTCTTCAACTCCAGTTTCTCCACCATCTCGGTCGAAACGAGATTATCGGTGCTTCCACTGTCCACTATGACCTTGCACTTCCAACCCCGTGTCTTGCAAGTCGTTCTGAACAGTCGGCATCTCTGAGCTGTGTCCTCTACCTCTTTCTCGGGTTTCAAAAGGACTTTATGCATTCCAAGCGACCTTCCGCTGTCCGCATCCTCGCTCTCAACATCACGCCTCTGCTGTGCCTCAACGATGTGAGCTCCACTTCTGTCCATCTTCCTCTCTGGATAGTCAACGGCTTTATGTCCGTATTTACCACACGTGAAACATGTAATCACTCCTCCTCGACCTCTGCCTCTACCTTGGGTACGAGGAAATGTATTGGCATCAGCATAATCTCCTTGTTGATCCAGTCGCTGCCTCCTCGGTTCAATATTCTACTGCCTCTGTTGTGAAGTTCCACCTCTTTCAGCTTTTCCATGAGGCTTGTTCCAATCCTCCTTGGGCTTCTGTGTTCTCTCTTGGATAACAGCTTTGCCTCTAGGCTGGCTTCTGCCTCGCCCTTGCTGACCTTGCTTGCGACTCATCTTCTCTTCTGCCTTCAGAGCCATCTGATACGCATCCTCAACTGTGCGGATGGTAACCATGCTCAATTCATTCTGAATGTCATACCTAAGACCATTCAGATATCTCGCCCAGCTCGAATGTTGAGCCTGTAGAACTCCTCAGTGTACTCTTTCACTGTCATCATCTTCTGCCTCAGGTTCTACATGCGCCTGAACAGAGTGATCTGGTAGTCTCTTGGAATGAACTTCGCCTTCATCTTGGCGATCATCCGATCCCAGCTTTTGATTTTCTGTTTACCTTTGGAATGCCTGTCTGCCTGCAGCTCGTCCCACCATAAGGCTGCATGTCCCTTCAGCTTGGTGACATCATGTCTCACGTTCTTGTCCTCTTCGATGTCTTCGTAATAGAAGTAGGTATCCAACGCTCGGATCCAATCCAGGGATTCTTCTGCATTTAGACTTCCCTCATAGACGGGAATGTCCATCTTAGTCTTCGAGCTCATCCTCGAAATGGCTTTGATGAACCTCTCTGTCGAGGCATCTTCTGCTGAGACCTCCTCTTCATCATGTCCAGCTTCTTCTTCAATCTCGGGATCGCTGAACTCTCCTGCATCGGCTCCATGCCTCTGGGTGGCCTCCATATCCTCGAGTCTCGCCCTGAGATCCCGTATTTGACGCTCCATCTCTGGTTTCCCTACTGGATTTCCTGCTGGCCTACCCCTTCTTCGGGCATCCCTGTCCTCACGATCAAGTGAGTGTCTTTCCCTCCTGAGCGGCATTATGTCTCTTCTGTCTCTGCTTCAAGAACAAAGACACTCCCACTCTGATACCACCCTGATGCGACCTACCCCTCATCGAGCAAGCTGCTCCCACCAGGACCTTCTCGACACATGGGCCTGAAGAGTCAAAGTACTCTTCCTCCCTACTCGGGAGTCCACTACCCACAGTAGGCTCCTTCAATTGTCTCCCTCTTCAGAAATCGGGATATCGTGACTTGGGAGTTCGCGGTTCACGCGAACACAATTCACCTACAAAACAAAACTCCGATCCCCAATGGTCAACGGTCAACAACTTATATTCAGGAATTTCCCCATCGGGAAATCGGAGTATGCGATGTCGTGAACCCTTGACACCACAAAGTCCCGAACCCCGAACTCTGATAGCACGTGCAGACTTGGACCTCCCACCTTCGAACTCCGGTATATTGCCACCTGTCTCCCACTATGTCTTGTGGACCCACCTTGCCACGTCGTGTTTGGGATTTCGCGGATCTTGGTGCACAAGGTCACAGACCTTGTAAAGCTCCGAATCCTGACTCCTTAGGATCCTTCGCCACGTGCCCTTTCTGATCAACGGCCCCAGTTGATTTGGGAAATCGCCGGTCACGATTTCAAAGAGGTTGAACTCTTGCCTCCGAGAAACACCGAACGCTGAACCCCGATCCTCAGGGATCCTGCGCCATGTGTCCTTGCTCCAACCAATGGCTTCGATTGACTCGGGGAATCGCAACTCATGATTTCTCGATGTGTAGAACTCTCACCTTATCAATCCCCGAACACCGAAACCCCGATGTCCGATGGACGTTAATTCTCCTTGCCTGCGCTTACGGGTTATCTCTCGCGCAACTCCTCCACGATCAGATGGTCCTCGGGATTTCGGGTTTCTCCTTGACAACTCTAAGTCGTCGATTCTTCTCCTTTGAAGAGTTCCTCCACTTCACCACCTCTGTCCTATCTGAACTCCACTAGAGTCTGTTCCCATAGCGACACAAAGGTATTCTTCCAAGCCTGTTCCTGAGATGCTCGTAAGGAACTATCTCTCCTGAGCTTTGTCTCTCTTTGACCCCTTCAGAGACTTCTCACATTCTTCCTGTGCTCGACCTCCAACAACCCTCGAGGCGTTGAAGCTGTCTAGCCCTGTGCAATCCTGCTAACACGGTCCAGTCCTCCTTCTCTCAGACTCGGCTCTGAGACTTCAATTCGACCTGCACTCACCTGCACGGTTCGAACAACCCAACGTAACCCTAGGCAACAGAGAACAAAGCTTCAACTACTTAACCTCATCGACTCACTCTATGCGGAGGAATTCAACTGCACTCGATGCAAGAATCTCCTGGCTTAAGCAGAGAAACAATTGGAACTCATTCTCTCATTCTCTCGGGTTTCTAACCTGATAGGCAATCACATATGCAGCATATAAAAGATAAGAATAAAAAGAAGCAAGCATGCAAAAGCATAATATCAACAACACACAAAGATCAAACACATCCATGGAATTGAATCAAAGCTTTCCTATTAATTCAATCTGTACATGGGGTTCTTCACAACTCTCTGCTCTTCTCTCTTCTTGCTCCTGTATGAATGAGAATGTCTTACAATGATACAAGCGAGGGTGTCTATACTCCGTTTTCCCTCTCAAAAGGTAAACTGTCTAATCTACAGTTAATTCCTACCTATCAGCCTTAATAGTATTAAGTGCCTTCCTATCTATAACATAATACAAGTGCGCTCGGCTTTGAATGCCTTTGATTAAACGGCGGCACAACAATACCAAGGTAGAATTCAAAATTTGAGGTTTGCTGGCTTGTCCAGCTGTATAGACTCTTATCCACGCGCTGGCTCGCTTGGTGAGGTGTGGATGCTCCTGCATCATACTCCTCGGCTCAAAATATTCATGGGCTCCTGCCCATGAGTTCCTGCACAGTCTGCCCATGTTTTTCTATTACAGCCTCTATTTCCCAGCTGACATCCTCCACTGGGTGATCCTTCCATTTCACCAGGTATTTAAAATACTGCTTTCTTCTGGTCTTCCTACCTGTTCGTTTATCCAGTATGCACTCCATCTGCGGCTTCTGTGCAACTGGTAATTGCTTTTGCCACTGGATCACTGGTTCCTCAGTTCTAGTGTCTGCTTCATCAGTCCTGTAGGGGTATAAATCCGAAATGTTGAAAATCGGAGATATCCCGATGCCCTCCGTCAACTCAAGCTCATATGCATTCTCTCCAAATTTCCTCAGAATTTTGCATGGCCCAATTTTCTTCATTTTGAGCTTGTTGTATGTTCCCTGTGGGAACCTTTCTTTCCTCAGGTGCGCCAGAACCATGTCTCCAACTTTGAACTGAAGTTGTCTTTTCCTCTGATCGGCTCTGCGCTTATATTCCTGGTTAGTCTTCTGCAACCGCTGCTTCACTTCCGCGTGAAGTTCTTGCATTGCCTCCGCGAATTCTTCAACCCTCACGCTGCTAGTTTCAGCCCGTTCTGGCTCCCTGAGCTTAGACACTCCTCTCGGCTGTGTTCCATATAAAATTTCAAACGGGCTCTTACCTGTACTTCAAT
This sequence comes from Picea glauca, assembly GCA_000966675.3. NCBI lineage: Eukaryota > Viridiplantae > Streptophyta > Pinopsida > Pinales > Pinaceae > Picea > Picea glauca. The sequence goes on from JZKD02S2248360.1 coordinate 368,684, forward strand.
TCACCGAATCGTTGTACGCGAATTCTGCATGTGGTAAGATCTGATCCCAACTGCTGTGATGCTCTGTCACCAGGCTTCTCAACAGATCCCCTAAGCTCCTATTGACCACCTTCGTCTGCCCATCAGTCTGCGGATGGTAAGCAAAAATGAATGCCAAGTCAGTCCCTATTTTCTTCCATAGCGTCCTCCAGAAATGACCTATGAACTTGGTATCCCTATCCGAGACTATGCTTCTCGGCAATCCATGCAATCTGACAATTTCTTTAAAGAACAAATTTGCGATGTGCGTGGCATCGCTGGTCTTATCACATGGAATGAAATGTGCCATCTTCGAGAATCTGTCTACCACAACAAAGATGGAATCAACTCCTCGTTGTGTTCTCGGTAAACCCAACACAAAGTCCATGCTAATGGCTTCCCATGGCCTTTCGGGTATAGGCAATGGCTGATAGAACCCTGTGTTCTGCTTTCGGCCTTTTGCATGTTGACATATTCTACACCTGTCAACAAACTGTTTAACATCTGCACGCATGCCCAGCCAAAAATATGATTCGCTCAGCTTGGCGAATGTTTTGTCATGCCCGAAATGACCTGCTAAGCCCCCGTTGTGTTTCTCCTTCACCAAATTCTCTCTCATAGAGCAATCTGGAATGCACAATTGATTTCCCTTGAATAGCAATCCATCCTGTATCAAGAAATCTATCCATGGGCTCCTATCTCTGAGCACCGGGTTCTCGGCTGCTTCGTATGCCTCGCCAAAGTCTGCGTCACCTGCATACATATCTTTTAAATTTTCAAAACCCAAGGTTTTTACCCTGAATTCCTGCAGCAATAAACATTTTCTGCTCAAGGCGTCAACTATCTTGTTCGCAGCTCCCGAAATGTGCTTGATCACAAAGGTGAAATTTTGCATGTACTCAAGCCACTTCGCATGCTTTTGATTCAGCTTCTCTTGCTGAGTCACGAATTGCAGTGCATGGTTATCACTGTACAACACAAATTCCTTGGGTATCGGATAGTGCCTCCACTTCTTCAATGCCTGGATGATGGCATAGAATTCTTTGTCGTACGTGGAGTACTTTATCTTCACATCATCCAGCTTCTCACTGTAGTATGCCACAGGTCAGTCATCCTGACTTAAGACCCCTCCAACAACATACCCACTAGCGTCACACTTCACCTGGAAGGTTTTCTGAAAATCAGGTAGCACTAGAATTGGCTGCTCAGTTATCTTCCGCTTCAACAGATTGAATCTCCTTTCAGCCTTTGCTGTCCACTGAAAAATTTTATGCCACTTTTTCACAGTGTCCATCATGGCGGCACTGATTCCACTAAAATTTTGAATAAATTTTCTGTAGAATCTTACCAAACCGTGAAAGCTCCTTACCTCAAAAACATTCCTCGGTGATGGCCAATTCCTGATTACATTCACCTTCTCAGGATCCATCTTCAACTCATTTTCCGAGATTACAAAACCCAGATATATGAGTTCTGTCTGCATAAACGAGCATTTTTTTAAATTGATCAGCAGCTTCTCCTGCTGCAGTCTCCTCATCACTATGGCCAAATGCCTCAAGTGCTCAGCCTTGGTCTTGCTGAAAATTAAAATATCATCCAGGTACACAACAACAAATTTGATAATGAATTCCCGTAGGACTTCATTCATCAGCCTCATAAATGTGTTGGGTGCGTTTGTCAACCCAAACGGCATGACCAGCCATTCGTACAAACCCTCGTTTGTTTTGAATGTTGTTTTCCACTCATCTCCCTCTCTCATCCGGATCTGATGATATCCGCTTTTGAGGTCTATCTATGAAAAATAGTTTGCCCCGCTTAGGCAATCCATCAAGTCATCCCTTCTCGGCAATGGGAACCTGTACCTGATGGTGATCTTATTGATCGCCCCGGAGTCTGTACACATCCTCCAGCCTCCATCCTTCTTCGGACTTAGTACTGTCGGAACAACACATGGACTAAGACTCTCCCTCACTAGTCCCTTATCCTGCAGATCCTGTACCTACCTTTTGACTTCCTCGTTCTCCTGAGGTGTCAACCTGTACGCTTCCTTATTTGGTAAACTTGCTCCGGGTATGAGGTCAATGTGGGGACTCACACTCCTCATCAGTGGCAACGAACGAGGTAGTTCGTCCACGATGATATCAATGAACTCTCCCAGTAGTTGCTGAATCTCCTCTAGCAAGTCATCCACTCTTGTGCTTGTTAGGACAATTATTGGTTTCCTGACAACAAAGAATTGTGGATCCTCATCCTTCTCCAACTCTGTGAGAAGCTCCTTCCCACTCATGAGAAGTATCGTGCTGCTAACTTCTGGTTTCACTTCTTTATCCTTCATCGGCAGCAACGTGTGTGTTTTCCCATCCTTTTACAAGGTGTATGTGTTCATCCTCCCATCATGAACAACATGTCTATCAAACTGCCATGGTCTTCCCAGTAATACATGACAGACATCCATGGGAATGACATCACACAGGATTTCATCCCTATATTCACCCATTTTGAAATTGACCAAGCATTGTTTTGTAACACTTACTTGGTGTCCTTTTTGCAGCCACGTCACCTTGTATGGACTCGGGTGTTTGTTCGTCTTCAGCTCCAGTTTCTCCACCATCTCGGTCGAAACGAGATTATCGGTGCTTCCACTGTCCACTATGACCTTCCACTTCCAGCCCTGTGTCTTGTAAGTCGTTCTGAACAGTTGGCATCTCTAAGATGTGTCCTCTACCTCTTTCTCGGGTTTCAAAAGGACCTTATGCATTCCAAGCGACCTTCCGCTATCCACATCCTCGCTCTCAACATCACGCCTCTGCTGTGCCTCAACGATGTGAGCTCCACTTCTGTCCATCTTCCTCTCTGGACAGTCAACAGCTTTATGTCCAGTCTTTACCACACGTGAAACATGTAATCACTCCTCCTCGACCTCTGCCTCTACCTCGGGTACGAGGAAATGTATTGGCATCAGCGTAATCTCCTTGCTGATCCGGTCACTGCCTCCTCGGCTCAATATTCTGCTTCCTCTGCTGTGAGGTTCCACCTCTTTCATCTTTTCCATGAGGCTTGTTCCAATCCTCCTTGGGCTTCTGTGTTCTCTCTTGGACAACAGCTTTGCCTCTAGGCTGGCTTCTGCCTCGCCCTCGCTGAACTTGCTTGCGGCTCAGCTTCTCTTCTTCCTTCAGAGCCATCTGATACGCATCCTCAACTGTGCAAATGGTAACCATGCTCAATTCATCCTAAATGTCATACCTGAGACCATTCAGATATCTCGCCACCTTTTCGTCATCACTCTCCCGATGACCAGCTCGAATGTTGAGTCTGTAGAACTCCTCGGTGTACTCTTTCACTGTCATCATCTTCTGCCTCAGGTTCTGCATGCGCCTGAATAGAGTGATCTGGTAGTCTCTCGGAATGAACTTCGCCTTCATCTTGGCGATCATCCGATCCCAGATTTTGATTTTCTGTTTGCCTTTGGAACGCCTGTCTGCCTGCATCTCATCCCGCCATAAGGCTGCATGTCCCTTCAGCTTGGTGACAGCATGTCTCACCTTCTTGTCCTCTTCGATGTCTTCGTAATCGAAGTAGGTATCCAACGCTCGAATCCAATCCAGCAATTCTTCTGCATTTAGACTTCCCTCATAGACGGGAATGTCCATCTTAGTCTTCGAGCTCATCCTCGAAATGGCTTTGATCAACCTCTCTGTCCAGCCATCTTCTGTTGAGACCTCCTCTTCATCATGTCCAGCTTCTTCTTCAATCTCAGGATCGCTGAACTCTCCTGCGTCGGCTCCACGCCTCTGGGTGGCCTCCATATCCTCGAGTCTCGCCCTGAGATCCCGTATTTGACGCTCCATCTCTGGATTCCCTACTGGATTTCCTACTGGCCTACCCCTTCTTCGGGCATCCCTGTCCTCACGATCAAGTGACTGTCTTTCCCTCCTGGGCGGCATTATGTCTCTTCTGTCTCTGCTTCAAAAACAAAGACACTCCTGATCTGATACCACCCTGATGTTACCTTCCCCTCACCGAGCAAGCTGCTCCCACCAGGACCTTCTCGACACACGGGCCTAAAGAGTCAAAGTACTCTTCCTCCCTACTCGGGAGTCCACTACCTACAGTAGGCTCCTTCAGCTATCTCCCTCTTCGGAAATCGGGATATCGTGACTCGAGAGTTCGCGGTTCACGCGAACACAATTCACCTACAAAACAAAACCCCGATCCCCAATGGTCAACGGTCAACAACTTATATTCGGGAATTTCCCCATCGGGAAATCGGAGTATGCGATGTCGTGAACCCTTGACACCACAAAGTCCTGAACCCCGAACTCCGATAGCACGTGCAGACTTGGACCTCCCACCTTCGAACTCTGGTATATTGCCACCTGTCTCCCACTATGTCTTGTGGACCCACCTTGCCACGTCCTGTTCAGGATTTCGCGGATCTTGGTGCACAAGGTCACAGACCTTGTAAAACTCTGAATCCTAACTCCTAAGGATCCTTTGCCACGTGCCCTTTCTGATCAATGGCCCCAGTTGATTCGGGAAATCGCCGGTCGTGATTTCAAAGAGGTTGAACTCTTGCCTCCGGGAAACACTGAACGCCAAACCCCGATCCTCAAGGATCTTGCGCCACGTGTCCCTGCTCCAACCAATGGCTTCGATTGACTCAGGGAATCGCAACTCGCGATTTATTGAGGTGTAGAACTCTCACCTTATCAATCCCCGAACACCGAAACCCCGATGTCCGATGGACGTTAATTCTCCTCGCCTGCGCTTACGGGTTATCCCTCGCGCAACTCCTCCACGATCGGATGGTCCTCAGGATTTCGGGTTTCTCCCTTACAACTCTAAGTCGTCGATTCTTCTCCTTTGAAGAGTTCCTCCGCTTCACCACCTCTGTCCTGTCTGAACTCCACTGGAGTCTGTTCCCACAGCGACACAAAGGTATTCTTCCAGGCCTGTTCCTGAGATGCTTGTAAGGAACTATCTCTCCTGATCTTTGTCTCTCTTTGACCCCTTCAGAGACTTCTCATGTTCTTCCTGTGCTCGACCTCCAACAGCTCTCGAGGCGTTGAAGCCGTCTAGACCTGTGCAATCCTGCTAACACGGTCTAGTCCTCCTTCTCTCAGACTTGGCTCTGAGACTTCAATTCGACCTGCACTCACCTGCACGGTTCGAACAACCCAACCTAACCCTGGGCAACAGAGAACAAAGGTTCAACTAGTTAACCTCCTCGACGCACTCTATGCGGAGGAATTCAACTGCACTCGATGCAGGAATCTCCTGGCTTAAGCAGAGAAATAATTGGAACACATTCTCTCATTCTCTCAGGTTTCTAACCTGATAGGCAATCACATATGCAGCATATAAAAGATAAGCATAAAAAGAAGCAAGCATGCAACAGCATAATATCAACAACACACAGAGATCAAACACATCCATGGAATTGAATCAAAGCTTTCCTATTAATTCAATCTGTACATGGGGTTCTTCACAACTCTCTGCTCTGCTCTCTTCTTGCTCTTGTATGAATGAGAATGTCTTACAATGATACAAGCGAGGGTGTCTATACTCCGTTTTCCCTCTCAAAAGGTAAACTGTCTAATCTACAGTTAATTCCTACCTATCAGCCTTAATAGTATTAAGTTCCTTCCTATCTATAACATAATACAAGTGCGCTTGGCTTTGAATGCCCTTGATTAAACAACGGCGCAACAATACCAAGGTAGAATTCAAAATTTGAGGTTTGATGGCTTGTCCAGCTGTATAGTCTCTTATCCACGCGCTGGCTCGCTTCGTGAGGTGTGGATGCTCCTGCATCATACTCCTCGGCTCAAAATATTCATGGGCTCCTGCCCATGAGTTCCTGCACAGTCTACCCATGTTTTTGTATTACTGCCTCTGTTTCCCAGCTAGCATCCTCCACTGGGTGATCCTTCCATTTCACCAGGTATTCAAAATACTGCTTTCTCCTGGTCTTCCTGCCTGTTCGTTTATCCAGTATGCACTCCATCTGCGGCTTCTGTGCAA
>JZKD02S2248360.1:377185-395112 GCA_000966675.3 Picea glauca
ATGCCTCAAGTGCTCAGCCTTGGTCTTGCTGAAAATTAAAATATCATCCAGGTACACAACAACAAATTTGCCAATGAATTCCCGTAGGACTTCATTCATCAGCCTCATAAATGTGTTGGGTGCATTTGTCAACCCAAATGGCATGACCAGCCATTCGTACAAACCCTCGTTTGTTTTGAATGTTGTTTTCCACTCATCTCCCTCTCTCATCTAGATCTGATGATATCCGCTTTTGAGGTCTATCTTTGAAAAATAGTTTGCCCCGCTTAGGCAATCCATCAAGTCATCCATTCTCGGCAATGGGAACCTGTACCTAATGGTGATCTTATTGATTGCCCCGGAGTCTGTACACATCCTCCAGCCTCCATCCTTCTTCGGACTTAGTACTGTCGGAACAGCACATGGACTAAGACTCTCCCTCACTAGTCCCTTATCCTGCAGATCCTGTACCTGCCTTTTGACTTCCTCATTCTCCTGAGGTGTTAACATGTACGCTGCCTTATTTGGTAAACTTTCTCCGGGTATGAGGTCAATGTGGTGACTCACACTCCTCATCGATGGCAACGAACGAGGTAGTTCGTCCACGATGATATCAGCGAACTCTCCCAGTAGTTGCTGAATCTCCTCTGGCAAGTCATCCACTCTTGTGCTTCTCAGGACAATTCTTGGTTTCCTGACAACAAAGAATTGTGGATCCTCATCCTTCTCCAACTCTGTGAGAAGCTCCTTCCCACTCATGAGAAGTATCGTGCTGCTAACTTATGGTTTCACTTCTTTATCCTTCATCGGCAGCAACGTGTGTGTTTTCCCATCCTTTTCCAAGGTGTATGTGTTCATCCTCCCATCATGAACAACATGTCTATCAAACTACCATGGTCTTCCCAGTAATACATGAGAGACATCCATGGGAATGACATCACACAGGATTTCATCCCTATATTCACCCATTTTGAAATTGACCAAGCATTGTTTTGTAACACGTACCTGGTGTCCTTTTTGCAGCCACGTCACCTTGTATGGACTTGGGTGTTTGTTCGTCTTCAGCTCTAGTTTCTCCACCATCTCGGTCGAAACAAGATTATCGGTGCTTGCACTATCCACTATGACCTTGCACTTCCAGCCCTGTGTCTTGCAAGTCGTTCTGAACAGTCGGCATCTCTGAGCTGTGTCCTCTACCTATTTCTCAGGTTTCAAAAGGACATTATGCATTCCAAGCGACCTTCCGCTGTCCGCATCCTTGCTCTCAACATCACGCCTCTGTTGTGCCTCAACAATGTGAGCTCCACTTCTGTCCATCTTCCTCTCTGGACAGTCAACGACTTTATGTCCGTCTTTACCACACGTGAAACATGTAATCACTCCTCCTCGACCTCTACCTCTACCTCGGGTACGAGGAAATGTATTGGCATCAGTGTAATCTCCTTGCTGATCCGGTCACTGCCTCCTCGGCTCAATATTCTGCTGCCTCTGCTGTGAGGTTCCACCTCTTTCATCTTTTCCAGGAGGCTTGTTCCAATCCTCCTTGGGCTTCTGTGTTCTCTCTTGGACAACAGCTTTGCCTCTAGGCTGGCTTCTGCCTCGCCCTCGCTGACCTTGCTTGCGGCTCAGCTTCTCTTCTGCCTTCAGAGCCATCTGATACACATCCTCAACTGTGCGGATGGTAACCATGCTCAATTCATCCTGAATGTCATACCTAAGACCATTCAGATATCTCGCCACCTTTTCGTCATCACTCTCCCGATGACCAGCTCGAATGTTGAGTCTGTAGAACTCCTCGGTGTACTCTTTCACTGTCATCATCTTCTACCTCAGGTTCTGCATGCACCTGAACAGAGTGATCTGGTAGTCTCTCGGAATGAACTTCGCCTTCATCTTGGCGATCATCCGATCCCAGCTTTTGATTTTCTGTTTGCCTTTGGAATGTCTGTCTGCCTGCAGCTCGTCCCACCATAAGGTTGCATGTCCCTTCAGCTTGGTGACAGCATGTCTCACCTTCTTGTCCTCTTCGATGTCTTCGTAATCGAAGTAGGTATCCAACGCTCGGATCCAATCCAACAATTCTTCTGCATTTAGACTTCCCTCATAGACGGGAATGTCCATCTTAGTCTTCGAGCTCATCCTCGAAATGGCTTTGATCAACCTCTCTGTCGAGGCATCTTCTGCTGAGACCTCCTCTTCATCATGTCCAGCTTCTTCTTCAATCTCGAGATCGTTTAACTCTCCTGCGTCGGCTCCACGCCTTTGGGTGGCCTCCATATCCTCGAGTCTCGCCCTGAGATCCCGTATTTGACACTCCATCTCTAGATTCCCTACTGGATTTCCTGCTGACCTACCCCTTCTTCGGGCATCCCTGTCCTCACGATCAAGTGACTGTCTTTCTCTCCTGGGTGGCATTATGTCTCTTCTGTCTCTTCTTCAAAAACAAAGACACTCCCACTCTGATACGACCCTGATGCGACCTGCCCCTCATCGAGCAAGCTGCTCCCACCAGGACCTTCTCGACACATGGACCCGAAGAGTCAAAGTACTCTTCCTCCCTACTCGGGAGTCCAGTACCCACAGTAGGCTCCTTCAGTTGTCTCCCTCTTCGGAAATCGAGATATCGTGACTCGGGAGTTCGCGGTTCACGCGAACACAATTCACCTACAAAACAAAACCCCGATCCCCAATGGTCAACGGTCAACAACTTATATTTGGGAATTTCCCCATCGGGAAGTCGGTGTATGCGATGTCGTGAACCCTTGACACCACAAAGTCCCGAACCCCGAACTCCAATAGCACGTGCAGACTTGGACCTCCCACGTTCGAACTCCGGTATATTGCCACTTGTCTCCCACTATGTCTTGTGGACCCACCTTGCCACGTCCTGTTCGGGATTTCACGGATCTTGGTGCACAAGGTCACAGACCTTGTAAAACTTCGAATCTCGACTCCTCAGGATCCTTTTCCACGTGCCCTTTCTGATCAACGGCCCCAGCTGATTCGAGAAATCACCGGTCGCGATTTCAAAGAGGTTGAACTCTTGCCTCCGGGAAACACCGAACGCCTCCGGGAAACACCGAACGCCGAACCCCGATCCTCAGGGATCCTGCGCCACGTGTCCCTGCTCCAACCAACAGCTTCGATTGACTCGGGGAATCACAACTCGCGATTTCTCGAGGTGTAGAACTCTCACCTTATCAATCCCCGAACACCGAAACCCCGATGTCCGATGGACGTTAATTCTCCTCGCCTACGCTTACGGGTTATCTCTCGCGCAACTCCTCCACGATTGGACGGTCCTCAGGATTTCGGGTTTCTCCTTGACAACTCTAAGTCGTCGATTCTTCTCCTTTGAAGAGTTCCTCCGCTTCACCACCTCTGTCCTGTCTGAACTCCACTGAAGTTTGTTCCCACAGCGACACAAAGGTATTCTTCCAGGCCTGTTCCTGAGATGCTTGCAAGGAACTATCTCTTCTGAGCTTTGTCTCTCTTTGACCCCTTCAGAGACTTCTCACGTTCTTCCTGTGCTCGACCTCCAATAGCTTTCGAGGCGTTGAATCCATCTAGACCTGTGCAATCCTGCTAACATGGTCCAGTCCTCCTTCTCTCAGACTCGGCTCTGAGACTTCAATTCGACCTGCACTCACCTGCACGGTTCAAACGACCCAACGTAACCCTGGGCAACAGAGAACAAAGGTTCAACTACTTAACCTCCTCGACGCACTCTATGCGGAGGAATTCAACTGCACTCGATGCAGGAATCTCCTGGCTTAAGCAGAGAAACAATTGGAACTCATTCTCTCATTCTCTCAGGTTTCTAACCTCATAGGCAATCACATGTGCAGCATATAAAAGATAAGCATAAAAAGAAGCAAGCATGCAAAAGCATAATATCAACAACACACAGAGATCAAACACATCCATGGAATTGAATCAAAGCTTTCCTATTAATTCAATATGTACATGGGGTTCTTCACAACTCTTTGCTCTGCTCTCTTCTTGCTCCTGTATGAATGAGAATGTCTTACAATGATACAAGCGAGGGTGTCTATACTCCATTTTCCCTCTCAAAAGGTAAACTGTCTAACATACAGTTAATTCCTACCTATCAGCCTTAATAGTATTAAGTGCCTTCCTATCTATAACATAATACAAGTGCGCTCGGCTTTGAATGCCCTTGATTAAACGGCGGCGCAACAATACCAAGGTAGAATTCAAAATTTGAGGTTTGCTGGCTTGTCCAGCTATATAGTCTCTTATCCACGCGCTGGCTCGCTTGGTGAGGTGTGGATGCTCCTGCATCATATGGTGATTAGGACATGCATATATAGTTTGATAATCCATTCCAATGTCTTTCATAATGGCATTCAAACCTCGATATGTGCGAGGCAAAATATTTGACGATGGCAACAAAAATTCACCTAACAATCTACAACATAAAAAATAACTAGTTAATGTAAGAATATTAATCGTAAAAATTGCATTCTTATTTTACACATTAAATAACACTAGAAACAAATAAAAAAAATCTACATTTATGTATAATATGAGATGAAACATATTACATACCTTAAGATCTGTTTCATACAAGTGTTCGACAAATTATTCATAACCTTTAAGTTCACTAGAAGCAATGTAGCGGAGATAAGATTTTCTCTTGATCATTCATAAAGTCGTTTATTTTCCTTTTCTAATAGAGATTCATCATAAATACCAGCATTGTCCCCATCCTCATCCGGCTACGAAAACAAATCTTGGATCATTTGATTTGTCCCATCATCTTATTCCATGGGATCATTAACTTGATTTGTCCCATCATCTTCTTCCATGAGATCCTCATTTGCTTGGTCATGATGTTCCTCAGCTTGTACAACATCATTTCTACTATTACTTGGTGCAATATTTTGCGGAAAGTTAGAGGGCAACTCTAACTTTATAATTACAAACAATCATGCAAAATTAGTGTATACTATAAAAAACATTCAAACAATATATATACATATATATAATTTTATATAAAATTGAAAAAATATTTAAAAAATATAATGAATATATAGCTAATTACCATGGGATGATATTCATTCAATCCGCCATCAATGTGCCCACATTTCCTACAATGTTTTGTAGTTTTTGCTATTAAAATTCTTACGGCATGTATGAGGCAACATTTTTGGCAAGGGCAATAACATCTACCATCACCCTTTTCACCCGCTTTACTTTTTTCACCACCTCTAACTATATTCTGAGACATTCTTTCGCACAACTTCCACACAAAAATCCCCTTTCAGAACCATCGTTGTTATAGAAAGATTGTTGCAACATCTTTAAATTTTCAAATATGTATAGGTCAATTTAGGTCACAGTCGTCGCAATCGCGACGACCGTGACCTAAATATTTCTTTTTTTTTTACCTATTTATTTGTTATATTTAGGTCACTTTGGCGAAGACGAAATGGTTATAACGGTCAATTCGTTGCTCTTGCAATGAACTTTGACTATATCAATTTATACTTTGTTAAAATGTATAATGATCAATATGGATAGTATCAAAAAGTGTAACGGTCAATAGTGAGCGTCGCTCTTGTGACGAAAACACAAGTTTGTTGAAATTGAGAAAATAGTCCACCATATTGATTATCATCGCAAAACAGACAAAAGTTTCCTTCTGTTGATAGAGCGATGAATACAGGGTGGATTTAGATCAAAATTGAAAAATTGAACTTTTTCTCTTGAATTTTGCGACGAAAGAGTACTTTCGTCACAATTTTTTCGTCATGTAGTAGTGAAAGTAGTGATTCCCTTCTATATTACAGACAAGGTTGTTAATTGGTCAGTCAAATATCATCCTCCCTTCTAATAGGTGCAGTTTGAATTTGAGCTAAGGACAAATAATTTTTAGGAACAAAATAGGCTTGCCACTACTTCCTCGAATCATGAAAACACAAAGCCATCGAGAGATCCAGAGTCTTCCAATTCAAATAAACACAACTAGTGTGTTGAGGAAAAAATATGAATTATCTTACTCAATCATTTTTGAATCTTTCCTGGTTAGGACAAGATAGTCGGGAATATCACCCTATGTTTTATAGTCTCAAATTTTTTTTCCCAATCCACAAGTATTAATTACAAGGGTTTATGATGATTTATTAATGAAAATAATGTTGCAAAATAACATAAAAAAAATTATATAAGTTTCTGAAAAATATACAGATTACAGAAAGTAAATATGGAGATCAAAAATAAAAAGTAACCAAGTCACAAATACACACAAATGATACAGAATAGCAATCTGTTTTATTTCATTTCGAGATATCAAAAATGTTTTTCTCTTTACAAAAACCCTATGAGGGCATGGACCAAAGTCTAATCTAAAGATCCCCGATGAACACCATACAAAAGGACTCTCATAAGAAGTAAAAACTGAAATTTATAATCAGGATCAGCTTGCCACAAACTGCTTCCAATTTGAATCTGCAAAATATTATTTATCATCTATTAAACTCAATCCATAAACAAACAAGAATACACAGACTATCAAGGATGGATCAACACCTCCAAGACAAACATCTGAATTATTTGGTTTAGTTTTGAACCTTGTTGTATACAATAGGATCTTGCTATCAAAAAGATAATTAAGCTTTGAATAAACTCAAGAATGAATGAAAACTGAACTATCTCATGAAATAAAAAGAGAAAACATTAGTCTTTTTTTATCATTCTATTCTCCTCTTGTTCTTCTTCTCATTTAGATTTTATGCCTTCCAAATAAGTTGAAGTAGTTCAACTCTTTTTTTTAGTTAAGTTAGTTTGACTTAACTAATTTAGTTTAGGAGAACTAATAATAATAGTTAAGGGTATTTAATTAATAATAATTGGGTAGGTGGGACCCCTTGTGACTCCCTTCTTTTATCCGTTTCAAATTATAAAATAAAACACAAATGGATAATCATTCAACACATTCCACCCTTGTAAATCCCTTAGATAACTTCGAATTGAATCTTTAAATATCAGAAATAATTTAAACCATATCCAAAAATATATAAATATTCACATAATCCATATTATCCAAAAAAGAGCTTGTTGTCCAAACTTTCTGTAGACCACTGTCTTCATCAACTTAATCATAAAAACACATAAATTAAAATCCACACTTGCCACCCTGAGAGGCAATCTTTCTTTTATCACTATTGTCCCCTTTTGATTTTCCGGAAGTAGCCCGAGGTTGATTTCAACCTTGAGTCTGTATTTCACTAATTACATGAGAACGATCATCTTTCAGATGCATGCGGGAGGACATGCATTTTGAAGAGTCATTTGAAGGAGAAGAAGGAAAGGCAGTAGCTTTGCCTTTATCTTGCACATGGGGGACATCAGTTTTAATCCTTTTACTAGCATGTGAGGATTGAATTGGTGTATGCACAAGGGCAATCTAAACATTAGATTTAAAGGCGTCAGAGGAGGTAATGACAAATTGGGCTAGCCAAGATGGTGAGCGACAGTCGGATTGACAATCTCTTTCCATCCATCATTTGCAGGGACTTCTAGTTGCATGGACACATGAGGAGGCACAAGAATACCAGGGATGTTCTGAGGTTGGAAGAGAGGTCTCTCTGGTCGAGGTTGTACTATTGCTTGCCCAGTCTAGTTAAAGAACCCAGATTGGAATAGTTGATTCAATTCCTAAGAATCAACATCAAAATGAATGGAGAATATATGTCTTCTAGGCCCTTTGTTCCACTTTCCTCTTCCTCTATTATTTCTTCCATGGATGCCCCTATTGAAGAAACCCATCCTATAGTAGCAATTCATCAGTAACTAAGCCCTTAATAAACCATACCTGAGATTCTGCTTGCATGAATCAATAATTGGCTAAAAAATTGACATGAGATATCTACAAATCCATCCATAAAAAAAACTATTTAATAATTGCTAAGTGACCAGGGGTGACAGGGTTCATGGGACATATGGAGGGAGTGTAATGAGCGAAATGTGGTATAATGAGAGGGGATAATTACGCGAATACTACTCAACAATATATTAAATAATTTGACTATGTAAAATATATCAAAAAATATCATTTGCCAACCATTGTTGTGTCATAACTTTTGTCATCGTTACACAGACCCTTTTAATTTATTTTACAGAACATGGATGTCATAATGATATTGGGATTATGAAGGGGATATAATGAACGAAAATTGGTAGCATGACAGGGACATAATATGGATATTTTTCATATAAAACTAAATCAAACTCAAACAATCAAACATATATATGCTCATACCTCCACAATTTAATCAGTATCACTTTTCAAAACCACCATCTAAATTGTTACTTCCTTTACAGATTGCTTGTTGGTTTCCAAAAAAATAACAATTCATATGCCCATAAATACTCAATTATAGTAGCCTTTGCATCTATGTAATACTTATATAGTTGTCCTATCAGCAGTATTGCAATCGATATGGTGAACATAATAATCCTTTGAGCCACGACTATTTATAACTCCAATGCTAATTCTCCTTTTATTTTAAAACTAATAGAAAACACACAGTGATTCCAGCCATTTATATCCAATATTTATTTTGTAAAATCAAATAAGAATATGCACATTATTAACCACCATTTGTCCATTATTCAAACATTGTTTGACATAATCAACTGGGAAAAAACTCTTAATCGGAAAATGCAGACATCATGTGCCCTTCAAAATTTACCACATACATATAACATGTAACAATAGTCTTGACAATGAGGGTTACCAAAATGACAATCAACCACCTCCACAGGGAATGAAAAGAGGCGAACTCTTAAACAACATTGTAATGTGAGTGTCCAAGCACAACCTGTGCCCAACCAAAAGCATATATAATGCTTCCATATAACTTTTGGGTGATGTCAAACCCAATTGTGCCATTTTCCAAGCACCTGTGTCAATCGAGAGCAATGTTGTGATAGATAATAGCTTGAGGTCTTGCCAATCCAAGGAAAAAAACTTTAACTTTAAACCTTCAACAGTTCACATTGCAACCCAGAGTATTGAAAAATATCAACCATAGAGATGAAAATAGAGTGGAAAATCTTAAACACAAAGACTAATTGTAACACCCATGCACAAAGATCAAAGATTTTCAAACATAATAATGAATTTCCATAGAGAACCAAACCCTAAACCCAAGCCGACTGAACATTATTCACTGTCATTTTATTAATAAACTCATACAAAGATTATCCATAGAAAGGAGAGCATAACCATTCCCTTTTCAAAAAAAGAAATAGTCCAGAATAGTCACCAGAAGAATCCACGGACACAATATCAATTACACAGTTCAAACATCCAATAATATCTTAAGAAACACACAGACCGCAAGCAATCCTGAGCCAAAAATTGATTTGAAGGGAAGAAAAATCATCATGGATGGAAGAGTAAGGAACCATAAATGGAAAATCTTGTGTGAGGAAGAGAATTAGACTGTATGCCTCCTTCCCAGCCAAAAAACAAGAAGCATCAACAACCACCGGAGCCAAAAAAACCAAAATGCAAGTATGACTAGGGTGACAGGCCTCGAGGGTTGTTTGAGTGATGTGCAGTAAATGAGCGTCACTTATCCCTCCAATCTCATTGAATTCAACGTACGAGCCATCCAATCCACCATAACACTAAGAATTAAATCAACCACATAACCATTGACATATCCCAATTTCATAGTGCGCCACCTTTGGTAATGTCAAACCTTTAAAAATAACAAGGTTCTATAACATTAACCCATGTGAATTCAATATATAACATCCAATGAGGCGCATAACTATAGCAGCCAAGGTTTGCACACCCTTCTTTGTCACAATAATACCACATTAGAGTTTGTATATAGTCATTTAATTTAAAAGAGCCCCAATATTATCCCTTTTAATAAGATCATATTAAACCAATTGATTCCATATTAAATCGAAATATCAAAAAAAAATTGATAATGATCCTTTCATCCATAGGGAAGCCTTAATATAATTTGTGACTGGTTACCAAAACTATTAGTTATATGTATCAATCAACCAATCACCTTATCTCACCACAACATTTAAACCATGATTCGAAACAACGAACTGTAGAAGACTGTGTTGGTATCATCACAATAGAAAACAAAATATAAGCACAATATATCCATCATAGTGTCATAAGTATACAAGGGGGTCCCACCTAATAGTTTATTATTAATATAAATAATTAATAGAGCTTGAGAATCATTTTCGAGCATAGTATTCATCATTGCATTTTTAAGCGTCGAAAAACTAGCGACTCCATAGGGAAATCTGTTTCCAACAGATTAAGAACTCAGGATGTATGGTTTCGTAGACCAGGTGAAACATAAAATCAAGGAATTATACATCAAAATGATTATGCAACAGGGGAAGTGAGGCGGTTTAAGGGAAAGATGATTTGGGATTTTGGGAATAACTCATGGAAAGTGTTATGTATGAGGGGCTTATTCCAGTATGCATAACATTCGATTAATCACAGTAAAATAGATCTTTGTTTTAAGGATAAAAATTTTTGGTGTAATCTTTTTGAATCTCAGGGTGGAGGGAAGAAAAGGAAAGAAGAAAATAGGGATGAAAAAACAATTATCTTATCTAACAACAGTATTGGAAGTAGATAGAAATTTCAATGATGTCTTCAAGTAGGGACATCATGACAATTGTGTAACCTGATTGTTATTGATTAGCAATACTTTCAAAATAGCATCGTTGTGGCAACACTAATCCATAATTTTCTTATTGACAAGAAAAGAAATCAATAAAAGAAATAAAACAGCAGAAATACAATAGAAGAAAAATAAAAAAGCAAAGAAAAATCAAAGTATTGAAACAAAATAATAATAGAGAAGTAATTTCATACAATATTTCATCTTTCAAGTTGGTTCCACATAATGTTTCAAATGGGAACTGTTAGTGCTATAAGAAAATAATCGCTAATCCTTTAGAATATAATAATTTGCACCCAGGACAAAAGCGATTTTAAAAAGACCCATCCATAACTTTTGAAACTTTGAATTCCTTCCTCTATCAACATGAGTTGAATCCTATAGCAAGAATTTCTCATTGACCTTAAATCTGACAGCTTTTGCACTTTTATTGAAATATTTTTTTACAGTTTGTTGTCTTATCTTTATGTTCTCCAAGGAAAACATTTTTTGTTCCTCTAAATCCAACAGTGCATTTATCCTTTGAGGGATATTAGAAGAATCCAATTATTCAATCTGTAGCATCAGTCGTAGAGAAGAAAGTTCCATCTTGGTAGGAAGAATAACTTATTGACCATAAACAAGATGAAAGGGAGTGAAACCTGTGCTCACCTTGGTCATAGTGGGATCTTCCGAAAGGGTGTAAGTGAGGAGGGTGTTCCATTGATGAGGCTTATATTGAATGAGCCTCTTGATAATTCTAACCATATTTTTGTTAGTAGACTCGGATTTCCCATTCCCTTGAGGGTAATAATTTGATGAAGTAAAATGTTTAACTCCCAGTTTAGCTAGAAACCGAGTCAGCTTAGCAAAAATAAAAGCGGGATCGTTATCTGTAATAATCTCTAAAGGAAGACCAAATCTGGAGAAAATATTAGTTTCAAGGAAATAAATAACCTGCTCATCCTGCGAATGCTTAAGTGGGACAACTTCAGTCCATTTCGTAAAATAATATGTGGCTATCAAGATAAAAAAATTCCATGCTGAAGATGGAGGATTAATAGGACCAATAAAGTCCAGACCCCATTTTGAAAAAAGGAAAGTTAGGGAGGACAGGTTGTAAAGGCGTGGCAGAAATACGTTCTTTCCCAGTGAACTTCTAGCACTTGTCACAAGATCTTGAAAAATTATAAGAATCACGAAAAATTGAAGGCCAATAAATGCCCTTTTTTTGATGATTTTAAAAGAAGTAGTTTTAGGAAAAAAGTGGCCACCCACATGAATAACAAAATCTGAAGATCCATGGGTTTCTTGTAACAACTTTTGTGCTTCCTCATTATTTACACAGTGAACTAATATACCATCAACATATCTCCTAAACAAGAAGTCTCATAAAATAACATATCCGGAAGATTCAAGATGGAGTCTTCTCCTTTGATGAGTATCTAAGTTATCTGGACATCTCTAATTTTGCAAGTAATACACCAGATATTTATACCAGGGATGTTCAGCTACAGGAAGGATTTGACTGTCAATGTAAAATAGTGTTGAGAGAGGTTTATATTTTTCATCAATTTCTTCACTTTCTTCAACATGTTGAGCTAAGTGAAGGGCTAAGTCACGTCCCTTAATGGTTTTTGAAGTCATGATGGTTAAATCATGCTCCTGGATCTTGGCAATCCAATGTGCAAGATTCTCTGAAAGATAAGTCTATGAGAGAAAAAACTTGACAACAGGTAAAGGGACTTTTACCAATGTGTGCTTACCTAAGATAAAGTGGTGAAATTTCTCCACATCTTTAACAAGAGATAAATCATGTTTTTCAATATAAGAATATTTGAATTCATCATCTGATAAGAGTTGATTCATGTAAGCTATTGGTTTTTCATTACTTTGTTCACCACATTGTATGAGGATAGCAGAGATTGCTTCCTCTGTGGCATTAGTATATATAGTAAATTCTTTCTCAAAATATGGCTTCGCCAAAACCGGTGTGAAACTGATTTCCTTATTAATCCTTACAAAAGCATTCTCAATGTCATCAGTCCAAGAAAATGAGTGATCTTTCTTGAGAAGATTGTGAATTGGTTTAACCATTACAGCAAAATCAGGAAAAAACCTACGGATAAAGTTGATGATGCCCATAAAGGCTTGAACCTCCTTTTTGTAAGTAGGAGTAGGAAGATTTAGGATAGCAGCAATCCTTTCGGGATCTATGCTTATTCCTGAATCAAAGACAATATGCCCAATGATCTTTCCCTTGGTAATTCCAAAAATAGACTTAGAAGGATTTAAAGAGATGTCGAATTTCCTGCATCGCATCAGAACCTTTCTAAGATGACCAAAATGATCCAATCGGTTCTTTGAATATACAGTCAAGTCATCAAGATAAATCTGAATAATATTACCTATCAGATCGTCAAAATCTATCTGCATAGCTCTTTGGAAAGTGGCA
Organism: Picea glauca; assembly: GCA_000966675.3. Taxonomy (NCBI): domain Eukaryota; kingdom Viridiplantae; phylum Streptophyta; class Pinopsida; order Pinales; family Pinaceae; genus Picea; species Picea glauca. Next base: position 390,302 of record JZKD02S2248360.1, read on the forward strand.
CATGCATTAGATAAGACAAAAGGCATGTGTTCATAAGAAAATGTGCCCCAACGTGTAATGAAAGTGGTTTTGTATGTATCTATCCTTTTTACCTTGATTTGATTATAACCAAAAAAATCGTCAAGTAAGGACATCATCTGTGACCCTGCAACTTGTTGCAAAATCATTTCCATATTAGGGAGAGGAAAATGGTCTTTTATGCTCACTTTATTCAATGTGTAGAAATCAATGCACAATCGGATATGACCAGTTTTTTTTTGAACGGGAACCAAATTGGAAATCCACTCAGAATACTTAACAAGGAAAATTATCCCAGCCTTCAAGATTTTTTCCAACTCCTTTCGAATAGTCGCTTCAAGTGCAGGGTTAATAGGTATTTGTTTTTTCCTAACTGGTTTTATGCCTTCCTTTATAGGAATGGCATGTTGTATAAGAGCAGGATCAAAACCACGAAGATCCTCATAAGACCAAGCAAAAACATCTTGAAATTCATGAAGTAACTCAGTGAATTTCAACTTTTCTTCATCAGTACACTAGGCACCTATCTTAACATTGTTTGGGGAATCAGGTGTCCCAATGTTTAAAGAAATGGTTTCACCCACTTTACTTTTTTACTCCTCTTATTTATGTGTTTCTTTGTTGCCTACATCACTCGATGAAAATGAACTTTCTAGAGGATTCAAGCCCTTCGGAATTATGTTGTTTTCCATGGATATAATCTCCTTGGGATTATATGGTTCATTTTGCATGAAAGCATAGATGCTTTCATCACTAAGGAAGACATGCCATGAGTCTACAATGTCAGGGATATGAGGACAATATAAAGATTGAAAAGTACAATCAGGTCTTTGTGGGAGAAGTTTTCGAGTAGGAGAGACTGCAAAAACAACTAACATGTCAGCCATTGAATCTAGTTCCCTTTTAACATGAGTGATGTTAAATGATAGTAAGTTCAAGATAAGTGCCCAAACAATTTGGGTGTAGTGTTTGATTAACTTGTTTCTAGGAGAATATATTTTACGTACAAGGTTTAAAACAAGTTCAGAGTCCCCAAAAACTGTAAGGTGACCACTATTGATAAATGCAGCTATGGGAGACATCCTCCAGATTACAACCCTATGAGATGTGGAACATAGTAGCTATGGAAGTCTTTCTCTCATCTGAGAAACCTGAGAGAAAGACCCTAAAAAGGGTTCGTGGTTCTAGCCTGGGATAGAGCTAGGAATGTAGAGATGACCTCCTCCATGACATGAGTGAGAAGAACTCCAGATGATAAACACTATAGTTGAGGTAGAATTCTTTGTAAAGTATTATACTTGGTAGCATTTGAGCATATTGATATAAATTCTTAATGTAACAAATACAACTATCATCTCCTCTAGGATAAAATTCTTGTGTTGACCCCAGGTTACCATGGAGGAATGTTTGATCACAACACTAGAAGAGTTTTGACCTCATTTCGTATTGTATTTCTTAATTTTGATCTTTGCTTCAGACAGGCCACAAGTGATATCTCTAAAGGAGCTACTATGATGATTATTCGTGTTTTTGTTTGATCTACTATTATCAAAAGAGTACTATTCTTGCTTATTGTTTTGTTGACTTTGTTCATGTCACAGGTGATAACCTTGAGGAATCCATAGTGAAGGTTGCAGAAGGAAACATATTAGATGAGATATGAAGTAGACTATGTACATGACCATATACATTCATGTACCCAAAGAGAAGAAGTCCAATCTAGATCCTTTAGGAAGAAAGGATACAATGAATCTTCAAAGACATCTCTAGTAAGAGACAGATTGAGACAAAAAGAGACATTGTCCTTGAAGAAGAGATAATTTTTCAAAGAACCAGAGAATCTCAGATGGAGATTGACAGTGAGACAATACCTTCTCCCCCTTAAGCAATTAAGAGGGAGGCAGACATTACTCTAGTTTATTCAGGATCTCCAATTGATATGTTCATAGATATTACAGTAAGGCATAAAATTCCTACCTAGACTCACTCTGCAAAAGGCAGAGAAACATACAAGCCTCTCAAGGCACATTCTGAGAAAGCAAAAGATATTTTTGAGCTATCCTTCAATCATGAGCCACTTCATCGATGATGAGATTCCTTGTCTTAAAGAAGCAACAAAAGAACAAGTATGGAAAGATGCCATAACAAAAGAATACTAGTATATATTAAAGAATGATGCATAAGATATTATTCAGGGACCAAAAATGGAAGTTTGTGGTAACTTCCAATTAGATCTATAAGATCAAGCATGCAGCTGATGGAAGTGTCGAGAAATACAAAACGAGATCTATAGCTAGAGGTTTCTCATAAACAAAGGGAGTTGTCTATGATGAGACACTTGACCCAGTGAACCCGATACACTTCCATCCATACTACCATCCACAAGTTGAAAACTATAGCACATAGATAGATTCTTGATGAGTTTTAGCAAGATTATTGTTGATACAAACCTATACAGTGTTGGTGATGAGAACTTTATCTTGATGAATTATTCAGAAAGCGTTGTTGTTGGATACAAGTAATCCTTGACTTTTGAAATCGAGATGAAGAATCTGAGTAATGTGCACTACTTCTTGGGACAAGAAGTATGACAGAGGACCGATAAGATTTTCCCGAGTCAAGGAAAATATACAGTGAAAATATTAAAGAAGTTCAGTATGACAGAATGAAAAATCCACCATGATAGATTTAAAGAAGAATATTGATGATGATTCAGATGAGACTGATCCACAACTGATTGGATCACTAATGTATTTGGTTAACACCAGACTGGATTCATACCATGTAGTTAATGTGTCTAGTCATTTCATGAGTCAACCAAGACAAACTCACTAAAACAACAACAAAACATGTATTGAGATATATACAAGGCCCAATTGGATATGGCCTAAGATATGCCTCTAGTGTGAAACTAAGTATGCAGGATAGACCAATTTAGATTTAGCAGAAAGTACAGTGGACCAAAAGAACACATCTAGTTGATGTTCTACCTTGAAGTTTTCCATGCTTTCCTGATACAGTAGAAAAACAAAAATCTTTGGCCTTGAGTAACACAGAGGCAAAGTATATAAGCATCGAGTGTGCGAAGCAATGTGGCCTCACAAGCTTTTGACATATTTACTTGACCATGATATGGATCCTATGATGATGACCAAAAGTCATGAGTAAAATCTCCTTGAGAACCCAGTGTTTCTTGATGGATCGAAATACAATGAGATGAAACATCCTTATTTCATAGATATGATGCAGAGGAAAATTGTACACATGCAGTACATTCCTACACATGAGAAGATTGCAAATATCTTCACCAAATTAACTTCGTGAAGAATGGATCCCTAGTTGAGAGGGAGTGTCGATAACTCCAGCCAAGACAAAATTCAAAATGCATCTGTGTGAGACTTGGAATAATAAAGAATGCCTCCCTAGATGAGAGGGAGTGTTGATGACTGCAGCTATGGGAGACATCCTCTAGCTTACAAACCTAATAGATGTGGAACATAGCAACTATGGAAGTCTTTCTCTCAGTTTACAAACCTGAGAGAAATCCCCTAAGAAGGGTTCATGGTTCCAACCTGGGAAAGAGCTAGGAACTTAGAGATGACCTCCTCCATGATGTGAGTGAGATGAACTCCAGATGATTATCCAGTGGAAAAGCAATCTGTTGAGTTAGGATGTGTCTGTGGTTGAGCACAAGGTGAACGTGAGAAATCCCAAAAGTGTTAGGCACATCATCATGTGAACATAAATTAAGATGATGTGATGGACTCCTCTGAGCAACAAAGTTGATGAGATGAATCCAGATGATTCTCCTGTCGGTGGTAGTGGGAAAGTAGATCTGTATATTGGACATGCCTGTGGACGATCACGGGTGAACGTGTGAAGACCTGGGTCATCTATGTAATGTCATGAATCAGATCTATGACATCCCTATGGATGTGCCCCTAGTGGATGAGAACTAGTGGGTGCATCAAATACTTTACTATATATATATTGTTCAAGAGTGAGACCTACATGTAACCCTAATTGTTATGTAAATGGTACAGTTCGGCCCGACCTTAATGTGATTAATAATAAATGTAAAAGATAATTAATATTAATATTAATATTAAGTATATTAAATAATAAATATAATAATAAGTATATTTGACTTAGATAGGTCATCCCTGTTGTGCCAATAGACGCTTTTGTTAATTGGTCAAAGTCTAATATAAGTAGGAGATGATTCCCCATTGTAGAATCATATCCTTCTTGTGTGTTTTGGAAATTTCAGCAAGTACTTCTCTTTGGCTAAAGGTGAACACCTCCCTTGGGTGCTAGGGTTTGTAGGGCTTAAGCACCCTCTTTTGTGCTAAGTCATTCTTGGTGGTGAAAGATCGTTCTCTTGAAGAATATAGCAAAGGATTTGGCTAGGTTTTCTTCCCTTGTTGAGAAGGGTTTCCTAGGATACTTCTTGTGTTCTTGTGCATGGTGTTTCTTCTTGTGATATTGGTTGTTGCAACATTCTTGTTTATGGTTAAGACATGATTGTTCAAGGATAAATTCGTGAGTGCGGACACAGACCAATCTCCCCAGATCCACCTGGATCTGGAACAAACTGTGACAGAATACTACTCTTTCCCTAGTTCTAAAGTATTGAATGGACAAGAGAAGAAGGATGATGTACTTACTTTATGAAATTTCTCCTTATCTCTGTTGATCCTCGCTCTGCTACGATGCTCTTGCGTCGTCCAATCACAACAACACAAACCAATCACAGCAAAGACATTAATATATTCAAAACTCTAGACTATACA